>VXBR01000779.1:5767605-5813537 GCA_013400215.1 Cisticola juncidis
AAAACCCAAAAAAACAAAACAAAAAACCCCAAACAAACAAACAAACAAACAAACAAACCCCTCTCAAACCCCTATGACAGCAGGCAGCAGGGTCACATCTGGAGGTACAGGAGCTGCTGCATCACCTCTGCAGTCCTGACTCTGCACTCACTGTGCAGAGTGATTGTACCTGTATAAGAAGTGCAGTTGTATAAGGAGACAGATTTTTGCTGTCTTAGGAAAATATTTCCACTTGGCAGGACCAAGCAACTCAACAGAAGACAACTGGGACCTAGAATATGTTAAAAGATAAAAATGTGTTTCAAGGAAGTCCAGAGTGTGATCTTCTCAAGCAGCAGGAAGTGCCAGCACACATTTCCTTTGTGCATGTGCTATTAATAACACAAACTACAGCTGATAAGATGGAGATCCTGCTGAGTCAGCATTAAGAGCCTAAAAATGTTATCATGTTTATAAGGGCAGAAACTCATTAGCTGATGACGAGGAACATGCCTTTTAATTCCATTCTGCTGCTTGATTTGCACAGTGAATAAAATGGGCCTGGTTTTGTATTTTCTGCTGGACTGGCCAAGAGGCTACGCCTGCATGGCAGCAGCTCAGGCTGTGTGCTCTGAGCACAGGATTGCAGCAGGGCTGCATTCCTCCACACTGACAGCACAGAGCAATGTGGGAAGGAGGATGCCTCTTCTGCTAATAGTGCATTTGGTGTTTTATCTAGCATGGTACCATACCAGCTGGCTCCTCAAATCCAGCTGTACTCCTCGTGTCTTTGCCAGAGCTGGGAGGGGGCAGAGGAAGTAATCCTTCCTCTCAGCCTCATGTCTGTAAAACAGTTGGCAGCCGGCTTTTGCTGCCAGGAAAAACTCTCAGTGATTCTGCAGAGCTGCTGCCCTTTTCCCAGGATCTCTCCAGCCTTTAGTATATTGGACAGAGCCCAGCAACCCCCACCAGGCAGCATTTTACACCAAGCAACTAATGTAGGTCCAGATTCTGCCTTCCCTCTTTTCACAGCTGAACGGCACTGCTTCAGCAGGGTCAGGACTCTTCACATCTGCACAGAAAGCAACAGGATGTGGTCTACTTGTTCAGATGGAGTAAAGCTCTTTGAGGGGGTCTCCTAGCAAACAGCACAGACATTGCAGCTCCCCTGCAAGCCAACACTAAATTGCAAAAAAAGAACAATTCCTGGTGGGAGGTGAAGGGTGAGTAAGGCAAGGAGCCTTACAAAATGCTGCCAGCCGCCCTTTGATTTATTTTTAAACTTCAAGTGGGATAGGATGTAATTCACACCTACTTTAAGGCTCCCTTGTGCTGCCAGAACCAGCTAAAGAGACCTTAAAGTAAATGAGCATCAGGGCCAGAGATGTTACTGTTATTTGTGCTGAAAACACTAAACGAAGGGATCCATTGCTACTTTATAAACAAATCTGGGTAGACCTAAGAATAGACTAGCAAACACTTAAACATCTGAGTAATTCTATACCACAGAGGACCCCTCAAATTTTATAGGCGGGATCACATGTGCTGAAGTGCTTTCATAATCAGAGACTACAGAATTATACTTTATTCTTTATCACTAACTCTGGGGAAGAAAAAACTTAAGAATGTTTCCAGACGAACTGCTGCTTTTTGAAAACTGAGTAAAAGAATGTCACATAGAATTCATATGAAATTTTTCATGCTCTCACTCAAAAAATAAACTACTCATCTGAGTTTACAGTACAGAATTTTCTTAGGTGACAGAGACATTTCTGAGGGTCCTAAAATAAAAACCTGCTCTTGTGGTGGTTGAAGATGAAGCCATCAAATCACTTCTAAGTTATTCATTGTCTAATTGATAAAGAAGTCTTTATAGCCCTATAGCAATCATAGGAATTAGAACTAAATAAACACTATAATTTCTTTTCCATGGGCAATATTTACAATATTTATTTTCACCAGAAATTAGGGATAAAATGCTGAAAATGTAAATTTTAATTTAACAGAAATCCTAAAATGCTCTTATTGAGAAATGCCAATTGTTTGCTTTTGTCATCTGGATTTAATGTCCGTTCTGATTTTCCAGAATGATAATAGAAATAGTTTCCATCTGATTTCTTAAAATATTTCTTTTTGTACAAGTTCATTAATAGTTGTCTCCCACAGCAAATTCTTCACACAGTGCATCACTGCCCAAGAACTTGATCCTGGCACTCTTTCCTGCCCCTTTAACCTTTGGTTAAAGCGTTATCTGAGAGTCAAAGGCCTTTTTGTTCCCGAGCACCTGCCAGTGCTGAGACCTGACTTGCAGTGGGGAAGGCGTGGTCCTCCCGCAGAGCACAGCTCAGGAGTGAGTGCTGGTCTAACTGCGGCTAACGTGACAGGATGTGGTGCTCACTCTTAGTGAAAATTGACCTCTGAAATTCATGCTTGCTCTAGATCGCTCTCCTTGCTGTCTGCCTTCCAAGACTGGAGTTATCCCTATCCTCCTCAAGTTCAGTGTCAACTATGAGCATTAATCAGCTATGGAGAAGGTGAAAAAATCAAATTAGAGAGCAATCAAGTACAAGGAGAGCAACCAAAAGAAAGGGATGGAAATAAGAATTTATAACTGACAGATACAAGGAGGAACACAATGTTACAATATATGTTGAATATTTATGACCAGTTTTAAAAAGTACTTTTCTGGTTCAGATTATGCAAAATAAACACAAGAGTATAATTTTTCCAAAGAAAAAAAAACAAACCACAGAGCAAAAAAGAAATTTTGCAGAAGAAACATTGATTTAATGGAAACAATACTTGTTACCAATGATACGTAGAATTTCTCAAAACCATAATCCTGAAGTAGAACAAAAACCAAGCACAGCAAATCAAATTCTTTTTGCCAACACAGTTCCTGAAAACCTAAAAGAAATGTCCAGGAATACTGTGTGTTAGCAGTCAGAAGGAGGGGTTTTCTATCAATTGTACCATACTTTAAATGACACTTTCAGTCTTCACAGGATAGCTTTGCAGTAACCCGCTTGTACAGCTACAGCTAATGATGCCTTTGCTGCTCTGTGGTTTCTCTCATGCTGTTTACTTCTGCCTTTCTTCTACAGAGCCCTGCTCAAAAGGAAGAGGGTGCAGCATACTGTGGTTTTGAGCTTAAGTGCTTCCAAATGCAAACTGAGTTACCATAGCACCCACATGCCCAAGCAATCAGACTTATCTTAGAGCTAAACCACTTCTCTAGTGAACTCATGAAACATCCCTATTAAACTCCTTTTCATCACACTTGCATTTGTGATTATTTTTAGTTGTACAGGTTCATTAATATGATAGAGTGAGGGGTGGCAATCTTTGGGATGAAGTCCAGACTGCTTTGCCTGGAGTCCGTGTCACCATGTGAATTGTCTGCAAGAGAGGAGAGTATCAAACCCTGAAGTAACAGTTCCTTCAGTTGTGAAATGCTGGGTACTCTCTAGAGTCATTAAGAAACACCTATAGGAAGGAAAGATTAGGCTGTGATATTTGTTTGGCATTTTTGTGCTACATGCGAAAAAATCTGTCTTAATATTTGCTTCACGCTTTATATATTTTCAGTATTTGTGCATAGAAAGTCTTGAGCCAGATTCACGTTGTTCCCATGCTAAACTTCTCTGCTCCCCAGGGCCAGTCCCTCTAACTTCAGTCATGACTTTTCCAGCCCTGCTGTACCTTCTTTGATCTTCCTTTCCCACATCAACCTTGAACAGAAACACTTGCTCCATATTGCTCCGCTCAATGGCACTGACAGGATGCTTCTGGATTTGTTGAATGGATATTGTTTATGGCAAGCAGAAAGACTAAAGAACTTACACCTATTATATTGTCCTCTCAATTCCTACTCCTATGGTTTTTGCAGTTGCTGACTCTACTGGTCACAGGGAGCTGCGGAGAACAGCAGAAGGCAGCTCAATTCTTGAGAGTTTTGATCAGAAAAAGAGGCTACAGCTGAGAACTGATGGACTGACTTGGTAAGAGTGTGAGGCAGGAGCAAACTTCTTCATTTCAGGCCCTTCACTGGACCATGGCTTATTTAAATATCTGACTTGCTTCTCTGCTTCTCAGAGACAGATATCTTTGAGTTCCTTCAAGATTAAAGCATTACCTGGTTTTGTAGATCTTCCTGATTGCATATAACTCTTTATGTAATTTTGCCAGCAATAGAAAATGGGTCCTTTGCTCTAAAAAACAAAATCACCTTGGAAATACTTCTCTAAACTGTCTTTAATTAGCTCAAACTTCAAACCATAAACAGTTTGGTACCATATGAAGTGTAGGGGAGGCTGCAAGTAAATGATATTTAAGGCCTAGTCCAACCCAAGTCTCTCTAAGTCTGTGATTCTAAGATCAGCCAGATCAGATTTTAGTCACTGATAACATAAAGCCTGTTGAAATCAGAAATCCTTCTGTTTCCCAGAGTTCTATTAGCATGAAATCCTTGGATTAACAGCTCTGTACTCACTGGGAGCATTATGTCAGTGAGGACTCTAATCAGTGATTTTCAAAAAGATTCAGCCAGTGATTTTTAAAAAGAACATTTCTTTCAAGGACTCACATCTGCCTGTGAGCTATTCCTTTTCATAATAATATTTTTCTCTAGGCTATGTTAAACACCCTAGTAACACATTTGTTTGATTGCTATGCATTGCAGATTTTTTACTGATAAAAATATATAAATGTACCACAGGAGTGCCATGGCTTCACCTTGACCAAGGGCTGAGGCAGAGCAAGCAGGGCTGTGTGGGGCACAGACTCGAGCCAGCAGGACCGGAGTGTGACAAATGACAGAGCAACAGCCCACCAGAGAGCAACACTGAATAACTGCTGCAAGGCTGCAGCAGCACTGACAGCACCTGAGTGGCGTGTCCCTCAGCAGTAGCAGCTGGGGACAGAAGGAACCCAGAGCCATCAAAGCTGCAGTCAAGGAATACCTCTGGCCTAGTGACACAGATCAATGTACAGCTGCACCATTCCCAGAGATTTTCTCTTCACCAAGGTAGTTCAGTACTGCTGCAAAAATCACACTTTTCAGACAGTGCTTCAGAAATGCCCATGGTTCAAATGGGAACATTGGAGTCAGAGTGAAGATCTGAGTGAGGATCTGCCTTTATCTACTCACAAAATTAAACATTAAATTTTAATTGAATTATTTGATGGTTGTGCAGTTCAGGCCTAAAGAAAACTAGCTGCTTTATTCCACAGCAGAGAATGCACAAACCATTGCTCAGTACCTCCAGTCAGTGCTGCGTTTTATTGTGCCCAGTTACTCTGCATAGCCTCAGCCTTTGAAAGATTCACAAATCAGAATAAAGATATGGCACAAAAATTTCCTTTTCCAGTGATCTGTCATTTGTATTTCTGTGACTTCTTGCTCCAAGCTTAACAGGACCCTCAGCAGTCCCTGTGCTCCATGAGCTGAAGTCCCAGCCTCACATCCCCAAGCAGCAATGCTCTAAACTATCCTGCTAGTCTCAGTCATCTCCTATGACCCAGATTTCTTCCAGCACGAAGAGAAGATCCTAACCAGCAGTGGCTGACAGACAACTAGCTTCTCTTTCTTGAAAGGATAGAGAATACAGAGGGAAAAAAATCATGCAGCTCAGTGGAGAACTGTTCCCATACCAACTCTGCCTTCTGGGCACATTCCTCACCCTCCCGGGGCTGCCAGCTGCAGCCAGCAAACTCTCTTTGTACCAAGGAACAGTGATTTCAGTTGGCTACTATCTTCACTTTTTCTTTTTCCTCCAGACATTCAGGCCAAATTTATCAGAATTGAATATCCTTCATCAAATATGCTACTGAAAAACATTTTTACTCTTTATAAAATACTCTGACAGTCAGTATTCACTGTCCAACAGCTAAATCACCTGCATACTGGTTAGGTGCAATTTAAAACACGGTAATCTATTTACCCAAAATGTTGATAGGAAGCATCACTTAAAGGTCAGGTTCTACCAGCGTTATTCATGCAAAAATCATTTGAAAAGTAAATCATTCAGTGATGCATATCATTATCTTCCAGAAAACTGCCTGTTAAAATTTATCATTCATTTTTTATTATTTCCCTGGAAGTGTTTAAGAAAAGGCTGGTTACGGTACTTAATTCCATGGTCTAGTTGACCAGGTGGTATTATGTCATAGGTTGGACTTGATGATCTCAAAGGTCTTGTCCAAACTAGTTAATTCTGGGATTCTGTGAAAAGCAGAAATTACACTATTTAAATTAACCAAAATGTCCCATATTTGATGTGTGACCTGAAAGCCATCTTGTCTTCAGCTAGAAGGAGGAAAACTGGGACTATGACCAAGTCCTACCCAGGAATTCCCTTTTACTCATTTAACTGCATGAGTGGTTAGAAGTACCCTCCATGTCTGTGCCTCTCTAAACATACCATCCAAAGTGGAGATAGTGGCATATTGCAAATAGAAATGTATTTAAAATTATGAAGTTCACAGACAAGGGATCTGAAAGCGCCATAAAAAATATGCTTACATCCGTCTGATTGCATAAACAGGAACAGGCTGCAAAGAGAGAAACTCCTTGACCTCAAGCTCCCCAGAATGCCATGCACACACTTACAAAAGCCTCTCACTATCTCAAAATCTAGATTGCAAAACCTGGGCTCTGTCCCTTCAGGGAAGCTGAGCAGCTGAGCAGGTCAAGAAGGGGCCCTTACTTCATGTCACGCCAGAAGCAATGATGAATGGATTTCAGAATAGAGCAGAGTCCACACAACTCCTCTGGAATTCAATTAAAATGTTAAGTGAAAGTGATTTCCTTGATCTCCTCTCCTTTATTTTTCTTTTGAAATCAAATTAGTAATTTTACTACCCTGCACTGGGCCTTTCACTGCATTTTAAATGTGTTCTTTTTCTTTCCTCTTTCTCCATTTTCTATTTTCACTATAACAATCAGATGTGAGATCCTACTTTAACGAACCACCTGATAATCACAAGCAAAGACAGATGAAAACAGTTAATCTAATTTGCTTTAAATCCTGTGTTCATTATTCTCTTCTAAAAGACTGTATGCTGAATGTTTCAGAAAACAAAAATAAAGGCTCAGAATGGAAGGACACCACTCTGCTCACAGGGATTGTGGTGCCCCATATTCCAGCAAAAATCTAAAACTCAAGTTCCTCAGGATTTGAACAAGACTGATTTCTCTTTAAATAATTCAAGGCAAAAAGAACATAAATAGTCTGTGCTTCCATCTTTTGCCAGTGGCAAGCAATTTTCATTAGCATTTCAAGTTTCCTTTTTTTATTATAATTTTTTATTTTAAAAGTATTAAATGAGTGGTCTGGGAAAGAAAAGAAAAATCAAGCATACTAGATAAGGATGCCAGGACAAGAATCTATTTAGGAAAAGAATTGTATGGACCTTTCAGTGTATAGGGACCCACAGAAAGCCCTCAGGCCAAAGTTAAGAGAACATCCAATTTCATGCTCCAAATAATTTTACACTCTTTATATAGGCACAGCTATGCACAAGCCAGGAAATTCCACAGACCTGTAAATATTTCTTTTGTCTAATAATAAGAAATGTGTATATAGCATCATTACATATCTTATGACAATAACAACTCCCACTTGGAGGTGAGAGGTCAGAAACCCGATTTGATTTATAACACTAGTATCAGTTTGTATATACACATACCCATAGATGGAGCAGTGTGTCCTGTCTGCTTTGATGACAGATGGAAAAGCTGAAGCAGAAAGACACAAGTATGTGCAAATGTCTAAGTCTATACTTTTAGAGTATTTGGTTGAAATACTGGTGAATGTATGGCCACATGAACTGGTAAAATTTACTGCTCTTTCATTTTTAATACAGACATATATAAGGTGTTTTCAGTTGTGTAGACTTAGGCTCTTGAAGATATTAATCAGAACCTATTATTTCACATTTCATATGTATGACCCACAAAAATGATAATATAAAAACTAAAAAAGGGAAAGCCTTCTGATAGGTGTTCAAGGAAGCACAGAAATTTGTTATTTGTCATTTACTTCAGTAGGAATTAAGTATAGCTTGAAAAAAGATCCTGGTTCGAAGAAAGATCATGTGAATCAAGACTTCTAAAGAGTCTGGCATGTAACAGATCTCTGAATAACCTCCCAGCAACACACACAAATAGGAAGTGGTCACTGGCAGTGCTTAATTCAGCACTCAGCTCTGTTGGCTCAGGAAGGCATGTGAGCCTTCTCTGTACCCCCATTTGGTGCATGGAGACCAACTCAAGTGTGGGATCATCTGGATTTCCGTGGGATACTCTGCACCGCCGTGTAAACTCTTAGGAGTGCTTGGAGAAAATGAACTGTGGTCAAAGCCCAGTACAATCTATAGTACCCACACCCCAAATTTTGTCATTTTTTTCAGTTTTCATAATACTTGATGCTGGAAATTAAACTTTCAAGGTAGTTTAATTCATATTAAAATTATGAAAGACCGTTGTTTTTTTGGTGCCCAAACACCAAACACAAGGCAACTAAGAAAGAGAGTGCAGCATTTGAGTCAGGATTATCAAGAATAGGTTCAGGAGCAGAAACTTTGAAAAATCTATAAAAATGTAAAACTCTAGCTTCTGGATTTCCATTTTGCCACACAAGACACTTTTGTAGCAAATTCCATGGTCAAGGATGCATGATAGATGCTCTGATCATCTGCTGCAAACCTAAAAAATTCTGCATTGCTAACACAATGTGATCTTTCTTTCCTTTTCAGTATAAAATATGTTCTTTATATACATTTATATAACCAAGACCCAAAGAAATTAAGGACAGACCAACATCATCTGCAGTGACAGCAGCATAAAGCAGTCTGAAATAGTGCAATGAAAGATATGTCAGACTGTTTTTTAGGTTGACTGGGTCAAAAGAATATTTTACAAAGACTTTTAAACTTTCAAAAAAATAAGGAACACAATGATCAGGGAATGGAACTCCATACCAAGAATATAATGTTTTTCTATTAGGGTACGAATAGCCAGTCCTCCAGGGCCACAGCAGATGGTATAAAAAAGAATTGATTTAAAGGCTCTCAATTCATTTTTGGCACATGTATGGGGCAGACAGCCACCCCAAAGGGACAGTATTCTCTGATGAATGGAAATGGAACTTATTAAAAGGATCATCCAGTGAAAGCAAGAATGGCACTGAGGTCCACAACATCACCTACACTAAGCTGAGATCCCCTCTGCTCAATCCCACATCAGGAGTGACTGGCAGTAGCAGAGGAGCTGGCCCTGCAGAGATGAGTGGCTGATGGCTCAGTGGGATCCCACAGCACTGGGTATCATGAGGAACTTCTAATTGGAACCATTGCAATCTATTTGACTACGGCTCTGGTCTACATTACATGAGGAATACGGGCCTCTTGCCAGAACACTGGCCCTCCAGCCAGGAGTGCAAGTGCTTTTACTTGTGCAAAGGTGCACAACGCTAAAATGGCTTAACTGCCAAGCTTGTTTTGTCTTTCAGATTTAAGTTACTGGCAGCTGCTAATGAAAGTCATCTTTGACCTCATCAAAGTTAATGAGCTTTGGCACTACACTCCTGAATGTGGTTGTAAAAGTCCTGCTTCCGCCAGTAGTTGTGTTACTGCTTGTTCAGGGGCCTCTCTGCCTGGCTTTGCTGCACCGTGGAGTCGCGTCCTTTTTGGCTATGAGTCATCACCATCAGTCAGCCACATGGTCTAACTCTCTTTTCAGTTTAAGTCAGCTTCAGGTCAGATTTGAGTGGTTTAACTATGGGAGGGTTTTCACTGTCTTGTTTCTACCTTCAGACCTTAAGGTACAAAGCTGAAAGTCAATGGTGGTGTTTATCCTTTAGTCAGCTGAAAGTTTTGCTTTAGCAGAGATACAGAGACATCACATAAAGCAGACAAAACTCACTGCAATCCGCCCCTCCGCAGGAAGGGGCAGAGGAATTATTTTAACATTTAAAAGTAGATAAAACCCTTGGTACCTGTGTTTGGTCTGTAGTAGTAAGTTTGACAAAATATCTGCCTCTGCTCCTTCCCAGGCTCTGCATTAATGCCGACACTGAAAACAGCTTATAAGCATAGCTGACAAGGAGAATGAGCTGAGAGAGGGAGTTGGGGCAGGTGCTGCAGAGTTCCACTGCTTTCTGCATATCCACCCAACAACCCTACTCAGCTGTGCAGTTTAAAATTCCAAAAGCCATATGTGACTGGCTACATTTTGCCCTTTTTTGCCTCCTGACCTCCCTACCAACCAACATATAGGAGCTCCTGATTCAATGTTCCTTCAGCAGCTGAAGGAACCTCTAAGCTGCAATGGTCCCACATTCAGGGGGACTGGTTCCTACCTGCCTGGCTTCTCATTACTTTATCATTGTGCATCTGCTTATGACAGACATCTGCTATACTCCAGACAACTGGCCCACAACTCTGATGATGCCACTACAGCACAAATATCCCCATCTGAAAGATTTGTTCAGTCTAACTCAGTAGTTAGACTGACATGTTCTTGCACCAGAGTTTCACTAGGAGCTTAGAGCTGCTTCAGACTTGCCACCTAGATTACCACTTAGGAAGCCTTGACAGTTTGCTATCTCTCTGCTAGCTTGATCAGAAATTCTGAAATTCAGAGGTGATAGGATCACAAGGATTAGTTCAGTCTTCTACCGAGATATTAGTTCACATTTGCTTGCCCAGCAAGCCTGTGGTGCATAATCATGTCACTATGTTTATCTTCCTGGTTGTGACCAGTTCTCACTGGAATAATATGGTTTGACTTCAGGTAAACTAAGAAGCTTAATTAAAATTTGTATTTCTTTTCAAATAACATACTGATTTCAGAAGAATTTCCAAAATAGACCCAGTCAGCCCCATTTAATAATTTATTGGTAAAGATAAATTAAATTTAAGTTACTAACATTATAGAGTAATAAAAGAATGTCTACTTCCCTAGTCAATAACTTCATCTGAAACATATATTTATTTCAAAAATAAGACACAGTTGAATTTTTCAATCATTGTAAGTGCATATTCAACATCTTTGGTACAAGGGTAAGGACAGACACAGAAACTTGTGGCAAATAATGATTACAGATGTACAAGGAGAGTTGCATTAGCTACCAGCTCTGTGAATTTACTCCTGTTCACCTGCAAACCTAATATGGCAGAGAGGTAGCCAGAGCTGGTTTTGCTCCTCCTCTGCCACCACCAGAGTTGCACGAGCAGAGGGTCAAGCTCACAAGGCACACTTTCAGCAGTGCACAGTCAGTATAAGGCAAACCAAGCATAACTTCTTAAAGTCTTTGTTGTTTTTTAACAGTGTTTTGAGCTAATGGACTTATTTCAATTTCCTGGTAAATGGCTGCCTGCAAGAATATGGTGTGACAGGATGTGGGTGCCTGAATTTTATCTCCATTTAGCAGAGCACTGGTCTGCACTTAGCAAAGCAGCACTCAGCTTGCATTGCCAGCAAGCACCTTCCCATTCCCAGGCAAGGCTGCCTGTCAACCTACAAATGAGAAAAGTTTTTAGAAGCAGACACCTTGCGCTGTTAAACTGTTGGGCCTCCTCTCCACACCACTAACAGACTGTAGCCAAGCCTGCTTTCTACTGTTGTCTTACACTTGCCAGCACTGAATAGGAATCTCTCCAGGGCTGCATGAAAACTTTGTAAAAAGGCACTTTAGTCTTCTGTTTTATTGCTTCTAGTACTTTTTAATAATCTAGCAGATTCATTGAGTTATTCACAGTTTTTTCTCATACATTGGAATAATTGGCTAATTAATTATGGCTTACATGATTTCATGAATTAATTTCTTTATTTTGGTAATAATTACTTTGAATTTTATCTACAGTAGTAGATATTATCTTTAGTTAGTATCACTTTAGATGGATTTTCATCTTCAGAAAACCACTAGTACCTACACAAACACTCATAGTTCAGCTTTTATTTTTTTTCTCTGACTTTACTGCTCCCTCTTCCATTTAGGCTGAGGCACAGACTTGCACAGTGTGTTGTAATTTCCTTACAGGTTCTAGGATTTCAGTTTATATTTGTATACTTTCTTTCCCATACATTCTAAAGTGCTTTCCCCTAGAGCTAACTTTTAAACTCTTGTCCCAGAGAAGACTAAAGCTCATATTCTGCATAAATAGCACTGGGAATTTCAAAGGAGATGTAACTTTTACTGTTTAAGTTACACCCAGAAGATAGCATATACACTTGCAATACATTGCATTTATGTAACATAGTTACATCTCTCACTACTAAAGTGTGCATGTATTTTTATAAGACTAACTCCAAATACTACTCATAATACATAAGCTCTTTATCGTATCTCTGCCACTGCCTTAAACTGTGCAAGGAGCCCTTTGGTTATGTATGTTGGGAGCTTGATACAACGGACTGAGTTAAATGTGTTTCTTTGCCCAATTTCCAGTCTAACTTAATGGTATTTGCAGTGAGATTCTTCAAATGTGTGCCTTGTCCTCACAAAGAAGAATGCAAACTCAATTAGTGTGCACTCCTGAGCACTGGGAATGGAGGATTTTTTCAAATCATTAAAATAAATCACTGGATCTGCATATTGTTAACTGTGCTTTTTTTAAAGTAGAATATATTCCCTGTGAAAAAGCATTAATTAAAACATGACACTAAACCAAGTCATAAGGTAAGAAGTGGTGACTTACTACGGCAAGAGCAAATCAATCACTGGAAAAATTACACAGTGGGTAACAGTATGATGAGAGGCATCCAAATGACCTCAAGTTCCATCCTTCATGCAGCAGTAGAAATGGATGAATATTACTATACCAACAAACCTGAAAATGCTTCCAGGATTGCAAATCCAGATCAAGCACCTGACACCAAAGGGGAGGCACCTCCATCTGCCACACTGGCTCTACATGAAGGAACCTAAATCTGTGTGAGAGATGGAAGCAGCAATGTGTGTCAGGGTGACTTCCTGGACAGTCAGAGAGCTGACAGCCAGGCAAGGATGTTTACACCTGGGCGTGTCACACCATATTTCTCTTCTATCTTATAATTTTTATGCATTTCTTATTTCATAGTTTGCATTATAAGGCTTTTTTTAAATATCCCTATTAATACAGTTTCTCTACATTTGAAAAAACAAAAAAACCCAAAAAATAATTCTGTCTGTGGAACAAAATTACAAATATTAGAAAACAGCAAAAATCAGTTGATTTCAATAAAGTTGCCCTAACAGACAGATCATAAATGCCAGTGGAAAGAAATATAGAAAATTCACTCTGTTTAGTTATTAATCTGCTGACAGCACAAAGGTAGTGCAATTAGCTATGTCCTTGAAATGCCTCTGCCTTTGTAAGCAGGAAACTGGTCAGAATTTGTTTTGCAGAAGATGAACAACCCCTGCATTTCCAGAGAATCCTTTGAATCTCCCAGATCTGGAGAATCTGCCTGCTGTGATGCTTAAACTTCATTTTTGTTTCTGTAGCATGCAGCCAACTTCTATCCAAACTCAGAAACTAAGGAATCTTTTTGACTTCCTCTGTTTTCCTCATAGCAAGGCTCCACCTGTGAAGAAGGCACAAGCTGGGACAGTGCTTGCCAACTTGATCATTACATTAATAAATCCATCAAAAACAATATTAAAAAGACTCACCACTAAGATTGCAAGCACTGAAACAAGATCAAATCTAATTATTTTTTAGCAAAGAATCATCAAAGACCTGAAATGCAGAAAGAATTTTGGATATTAAAACAACAGCAGGAATATGAAAAGCAAGTGTACCATAAAGATAATGAGTAGAGAGACCAAGCTAGGATGTATTTGCAATCAAACTGGTTTCTCCTCCAGCAACTGCATTGTGAAGCATCTGGATGGAATCTATGGTCAAGAAACATCTAACATTTCAAAAACTCAGCATCACACACTGTCAGCCATTCCCAGGATTATTATGAGTGAAATCTGTCTCTGTATGACAAGAAGTCATAGGGATTTGGGTTTGAGCTTGTTTTTGAGCTAAAAGCTTTGAAGCCCTTTTTGTTCTGAAATGTGGCATCACAATGAATTTTGTGACAGATTTCCCTAATGATCACATTTCCTGTAGCGAGACTTTTCATCTTCCTCTATGACTGCACCAACACTGCAACCACACACGCTCTACAACACCTTCCACCTCCAGTGAAAAGGCTCTAATAGTCCCATAGATTGAAAAAGACTCAAAGAAATGTGTCACTCTTACTTAAGTCCTGGGTCAGGACTCTGCATCACCAGCATAGTTGATCTGTTCTGATTTGGGGGTTGGATTTATTTTACAAGAAACGTAGATGGTAACTTGTATAACAATCTGCCTCACTAAGAACTACCATCATCCTGATCATGTTAACTCTCATTTGCATTTGCCTCCTGCAATGCCACAATAATTCCAGATCAGAAAATAAATGGAGCTGCTAAACATACTGAGCCCTGATATAAAATTACTGGGACATTGCTGTTATTTCTCTGCTCTTGATGTACTCTTCCTCATATTCATTAAAAAATGCCACCCTCTGATCTGACCTAACTGTCCAAGCAACCCTTTTATTTGTGCTCAATTTGATACCTCTGACTGGAATTAGACAGAAATTTTCTGTTGAAGATGACAGCAATCCTCTCCCAGGAAGGAGGATTAATAGCCTCAAGTCTTCTTGTAGTAGTGTTTGCTGAATATCAGATTAAGCTCTAGTGTCCACTCTTATGTGGATGACGAGTACTTTATGCAGAAGGTTAACCCAGGATTTCTACAACTGGCTGAGGTGATGTACAGGTCTCCTACCATTATGCTGATTGACCAACAGGGTTCATTAAATTAATGGTTCGTTTCATATGTTAATCAGTGCCATACTCTCGGTTTGGGTTCTTCAATATGGCTTTTTGCTTCAGTTTGCTGCTAAGTATGTGACTTCCTTTATGAGATTACAGTCACAATAATCAACTTCAATATTTGGATTAAAAAATGCTCTTTCTTTTGTCTTCATTTCTGGTCCTTTTTTGGGGGCTTCTTACTCAGCAAAAGGTCCAGAGTATTTCTTTTTGTACAGCAGCTTTTCAAATGACCTTTTGGAATTCAGCTATCTGAAGGTTTCCATTTAATGGAAATAATAAATTTTACTTGCTAAAGTGTTCTGAGCTCTGTGAAACATTAAGATGCTTAGGAAAGCGCATTGAAGTCCATTTATGAAGTAGAAATATTTTATATCAGCTCTATGAGGTGACAATTTTCTATAATGACAGATGTCCCAAGGCTCTTTTCGTTTGCATTTCCTTTAATAAATAATGTTTACCACCACTTACTGAAAAAAATATGTGATCTGATTTCTGCAAATACATACTTTTCCCGCTAACAACAAATACTTTGCAAGGCAATATTGTCATAAAAATGGTTTATGGGTCTTTTAAGGAAATCCTATTTCTTTGTCTAACTTAAGGATGAAAATGACCATCACTAATATTATGTTTCACTCAAACCCACTTATATATGTGTGAAATAATCAAGATTCAGGTATATTCCTGAAAGCAAGAATCTATTCTAAACCCTTTGGAAGAGTTGTTGTGTTTCTACTTGCATACAGAAATCCACACACTGTAAAAACTGGCAGCGAGTTCATGGTTTTTGAATCCTGAATGGTGTCTGTGGGGTGGACAAGAGACCAAGCCTTGTGTGTCTGGCCTGATAAATGATGTAGTTTAAGTTCTCTGTAAGGAACCCCAAGGAATTTGACCAAATTTAAACTAGTGAATAACTCTGCTTTCTTAATGACACAGATTTTAATAACTGAAACACTGAATGTTTTTAACACTGATTTTAAAACAAGCTATGTTGTCTTAGGCAAACTCTCACTAACATAGTTCAAAAGTTTCTCCAGTAAGAATCTTCTGAAGAGACACTATAATCCTTTCTCTGAGCAGAATTCCTCCCCCCACACCTAAAAGATTTGCCTATTCTCTTTCTTAGACTGGAAGAATGACAGTGTTCTGCCTACACTTCCTGGAAACTGTGCCTAGGCCTGTGTGTCTGAATTTATCAAAATATCCATCAAAGGTCAGGTAATTTTCCACACTCATATACAGATAAAGATGTTACCTATCTTGATGAATCAGATCAAGAGTGTTAGTGCATTTCCCTCAAAAGGGATCAGATATAATCACTAAGAAAATGAAGTGCATTATTTCCATGACTGTTTCCAAGCATGCTCAGAATTACAATCATAGCAGATTCCACAGCTTCTTCCACGGTGGCCCTCCAATCAGCTCTTCCCTGGCTTTGGAGTTGGTGGCAGTGGACAAGAGGCTGAGCAGGAAACCAGTCAGGAAGGGCTAATGAGACTTCTGCACGTGTTCTGGCAGCTATAAGAAAGTATGAGCACGGGACGCTGAGCACTAGTTTTAAAAAAGAAAAAAAGAGAAAAAAGAGAAAAGAGCAGAAAAAATGCTATCACTGAAGAAACACTGGAGATAAGCCAGTAGGTTTTCATCCACTTTAGACTAATGCCAAAAGGCGATTGTGCCTGCAGTACTAATTTACTCCTTTCATGAGAAAAAAATTCCCTGATTTACTAGGAAAGAAAAACATGCCATTTGTTTTAGCATCTGGGCTGCAGTTGCTACTGCAAGTTATCAGTAAGTCAGCACGTTCATTCTAAGTAAGTCATTACAAAGGTCACAGCTTCCAAAACAGATAAGGGATTTAGGAAACTAAATTACCCTCCAAATGTTTACTAAAAAAAAAAAAAAAATTAAAAAAAACAACCAAACAAAAAAAACCCGCCACAACAACAAAAAAGTCTGTCATTTGCCTCAGCAAAGAATAAAAAAACACTTGATTGAAATCAGTTTGTGCTGCAGGGGTCCTAACATGACGCAAAGAAACCAAAATATTTTCTTTTGCTATTAAATTCATAACTTGGTATTACAGCAGTAACACAAAATTGGCTTGACATCTTAGAAAGACCTGAAATAGTCAATAAATCAGTTTTCTTTTTCTCTCTTCACCCTTTTCTAATACCTGGGAAAATATTAAATATTTCTATACAACATTTTGCACTTATGTTTCTTACCAGCATCCACTGTCCGAGCTGATTAGTGATATAAAAATAAAGTTTACAACTCAAAACAGATACAGTGCAGTGTTTTTTCAAAGGGTTCTTTCTCCTATTTCCATTTCAATTCTATACTCCATTAAATGGGAATGACTGCCCTTTGTCCAAACTGAAACTTAACACATTCTGAAAACTGTAGTTCCACATTTCCTGAAGAAATACAGATCTAGTGAAGATTGTTAAAAATATTTTCTATATCCATGTCATTTACTTTTAATGTGGCAACTACTTTTAGATGTTTCACTCCTTTCTACAAGAATCAGGAGTGTCTCATAAAGGAACATTTAAAGTCTTTTGCAAGGGCTTGGCAAATAAATAACATCAACAAATGCAATGTTCATTTTGACAGTAATAATTTAAAACAATACAGAAATAATGATAACCCAAACAAGATTCAGGTCATTTTCACGGTCATAAAGACAACAGAAACAATTGTCATCCTTAGAAATAAGTAGGAAAGACAACTACCAATGAGATGTCCTTGGTCAAGTGGTACAGGGATGTGGTAGCTTTGGCACTAAGCTTCTGCAAAGAGATGAATATTTACCCAGACATTACTATGCATTTTAATAAAAACTAAACAAACAAATAAATCCATATCAACACACAAAACCCCCCAGAATTTTATTATCAATTTTCAGTTGTATTCCAAACATTGAAAGTGTAGCTCTGAAATTACTTCATTTACAACATTGGCAGAAGAACTTCAGCACAGGATTTCAGCCTGGAAAGTCACAGATACATGAGACTTTTACAGTATATACAATGTACAATGACTTTTTATAATAAAATTGTACACACACAAGCTGTTCCAAAAGTCATTGTCCAGGGAGCAAAGACAATTACTCAAGAGCTGACCATTTACACTGCCAGTGCAAAGCCCTAGTCCTTTTCCTTTCCTAACACTGCTGAACATCCACAGAGATGTTTCATTCAGTGATCACAGACTGCTCCTTTGGTCCAGCTAAGAAGAGGCTCCGGAGCATGTGGTGAAGACACCTTCCACCTGCAGAGCTCATTGTGTGCTTGAGCCATGCAGCTGGGGAGGCAGAGAGCCACGAGAACACAGAGATCTCACAGCTAAGTAGTAAAGTGGTGGTTTAGGTAACAGGATTAATTCTCCAGCTCTCATCACAGAATTTTTGTATGATGCTATAAAATGTACTCACACTAAATTTTACATGCAGCAATCATTAATAATTGGTCTGCATTTAACAGGTTCTTAATTATACCTATGTCTGATTGACAGAAATCGTGACCTTTCAAAACTGCAAATTAATCTGAGATAAACACTCCACTCCTTAAAGCACCCCTAACTTCAGCTAATTTTTCTGATTATTAGACTGATCTTCTCTTTGGGCCATTTTATCATGACAAGTATGAAAACCTATATGTGTCTAGCACTTAGCTAGAGAAGATGAGCAGCAGCTTCAAAAAACTTAAAAAAGCAAGTATTTCTAGTTGTAGAAAGTTTTCAGTAGCAATTCTGTGAATATGGCCTGAACTGTACATGGAGCAACATAGATGTAAAACACTGAAAAGATTTTCATTCTCTTCACCGAAAAGAGACTCCAGTAGAGGAAAAACCTCTTTCTGAAGTTCTGAAGAACTTCTTTCAGTGAAGACACTGATTGCATCCACCACCACTGAGAAGATCTGGTATCAACCATAAGCCAGCTTTATCACTCCATCATTGCAGTGCTCTTCAAACACTACCTTAGAGATCTAAAACAATTTTTTTAAAGTGTGGGGTTACTGTACCTGCTTCCTTCCCCCTATGGTTATTCATTATCTTGAGGAAAGGCTGTCATAACAGACAGAGCTCAGATTTTACAGAAAGGTAATATTAATAAACTGTTATTACACAATACAACTCTATTCAAGGCCCTGCTTACAGCTGTATCTTAAGATCAACTACTATATTTGCAAACACAGCCATTCCAAATGATTAACATTTCAGAACAAAACTTTTTCACTCAAACTTGCTGCCATCCAGAACCCAAAGTCCTTATGACACTGAAATCCAACAGCACAAATTAAAAACAATCAATTCTACAAAAAACAAACAAACAAAAAACAATCTGAAACTGCCCAACACTCTGTAGTGTTCTGTAGAGATTTTAAAAAATATTCTATGCTATACTAAGGATCCAGGTCACACTTGAATTAATTGCAGGTAATCAATCTCCAGAGCTTGTATCTATGGAATTCACCATCTCATCATCAGGAAATATGATTTTTTCTTTTCAGTCTAAATAAATCAGTTAGGCAAATAACAGGTGATAATTAATTTATTATTGTTATTAGTATTTATGAGTACTGAGATATGAAGGTGCTGAATGCAACCTAAAATGTTATTGAACTGAAGAGAACAGAATGTGGAACCCTCTCTTCCACATCCAGATGCTGCTCATGTTAGCTCATCTCCTGCAGACAGAGGAACTGCTACAAGAACTGAGAATCAGGAGGGTGGGATTATATGCTCTCCCATACAAGAGAGTGGATATGTGTGTGTTTGTAACACATTGTCTACACATTCTGTTGTTTGTTTACTGCATTTCACTCACTGGTGGGAGAATGCAATATGTTAATGAAAGGATTAAACAGCTGGAGAAAATAATCATTGCAAGTAAATATAGTGCCTTTGTATGTGAACTGATTTTTTACTGTTTCCACATAGCAAGAGAGGAGCTTTGGAACACATTAAGTTTTACTCACAGTAGTTTTATCATTAAGTGTTATCTTCCAGAAATACTTGCACCAGTTGTTGACATGTATAAAAGTTATAAGAGCACAATGTGATGATATGTGCAATATATGGACCTGTGTAGCACAGTTTATACTGAAACCTGTGAATAATTTATTGCATGCTACTTTGAATGAGGTGTTGTATGTCCCTTTCTCAGAAATGGAAATAAACAACACAGGAGATTATGCAAGTTCTCTGGCCATGTTTGCCGCTATCACTTTTTCCATTATCAGCCTTTCCTCTCACCTCTATAGCATTCCCTTTTAAGAAATATCCATGCTGTCCAGAATCAGATCAGAAATCCTCGGAGGACAAGACTATACTTCAACCTACATCTGTACACTACCTGGCCCTTGACTACAACTACAGAAAATAGCTCTCCTATAAACATAGAAAACAGTCACAACCGCACAGAGGAGCAGCTCCTTCCTGACCTTCCAAGTAGCTCTTTCTTTCCTTTCCAAGTATTCAGTATTCACACCTTCAGAAAAACTTTCAGAAAATGTTAACTTGCTGCACACTATTTTTCACATTGTTTCAGTGACCAACACATGAAGGTCATCTGAAAATCTGATTATTTTCTTCTACGTGAAAACAGTTCCTAAGTGTTTTGGAGCTTTCAGTCAAAGCCAGGGATATCTCTTCCAAGTAGCTTTCTCAGCTCAGCTATCAGAAAATCAGATCTTGGAGTTTGAAGACTCCCAGTAGTTTTAAAGAAAGAAAGAAAGAAACAAACAAAACCTAGAAAGATAAAATAATTTCTGTAACACTCTTGAAAGCCATTTCAGACTTTCCACTGACATCACCACTGAGGTGAGACTCAGGTGAGCATCAGTTCTACTGTGAAGAGAAATAGAGCATCAGCTGCAGTGAGAGCAGCTGAAAATGGCATTTCTGACATGCATTTTGTTATGGAAATGTCTTCCTTGCTTGCTGAGAGGTGGTTTTTAGAAGCCATGGTTTGCAAGCAGTCCTTCCCTTGCCATCTAAGGCACCCTCCTGTAACGACGACACACTCAATGATATCCACATTGTAAATGTTTTTGTTTCCAATATTAACACAGAAACTTCAACCAGTTACTGCACCAAACATTTGTCTATTTATTCAGGGCAGTGCAAAATTGCATCTTAGCAGGCCATTGAGCCCAGCATTTATAGCAGGAAGACAAATGCAGCTGACGCTTTTTTTATTAACTTTTGGAATAACTGATCCACATATCTTGGCATTTTTCTCCTGAACTGTTCTATGATTTCTAATTAATTTATTGCATCCTGTGTTGATTCAAATGGCATTTGTAGGTGAGTTCCATAGCTGTATGCCTCTATAAATAATATCTTACTACATATTAAAACTTAACTATTTTATCACTTCATAATCCTCATGGCCAAACCAACCAGATGGCGAAAAAGCAAAAAATGGCGAATTTGGCAGGCCAAACAACACATGATTTTATGAAAGTTTCATGTCTAAGTATTATAAAGCCTTGATCTGTTACTGTCAAGGTTAAGTAACTCTTTATAGATTTTGAATTCATTTCCTTTAGCTGCCTCCCTTCTATTCAACACCATCCCACTGTAAACCTTCTTAACTGTAGAGAGAAGCTGACACTGGGTTAAGCTGTTATTATTCATACAGTTTTTCCTAACAGCAAGAATACTGGATGTCTCTCAGAAACATTTCTTTCTAAGTCATTTCAGCAGTAGACAAAGACAGCAAAATCAGAAATGCTACTAATGTCGACTAACGCATATTTCTTTCTGCTCTTCCACATCTTTCCCTCATACCTCAACCACATTTCTTACCACAGACTAACCCACCAGACTTGCAGGTGTGTGGAGGATGTAGAAAGATCTTTCACTTCTGTTGAGGCAGCACAGTTGAGTGCAGAAGCATTAATGAAGCTGCCAATGAAGTCAAGCTTTTTTCTGTACTTGTTAGGCAGTCTGAGGTATCCTAAATATTACCCTTCCACTCACACACATTGCACAGTCATGCACATTCCCAGACTGTATTTTGGGAGGAGGGACCTTGTGTACTGCATACAAGATACCTAGGG
The DNA here is from genome assembly GCA_013400215.1 of Cisticola juncidis. Taxonomy (NCBI): domain Eukaryota; kingdom Metazoa; phylum Chordata; class Aves; order Passeriformes; family Cisticolidae; genus Cisticola; species Cisticola juncidis. The sequence continues at coordinate 5,789,528 of VXBR01000779.1, forward strand.
CAATAATCTCTTACTGCCATCAGGGACCAAAGAAAATAAATTCCACATAATTTTAAAAACAGACATTTCATCATTTAAAGTCTTCCATGAAAGTGTGATATGAATAAAAAAATCCTCCAGATACCCTATCCAAAACTCATTAAAACTGGAAGACTTCTCCAAGGTGTATACAGACATGATCTTGCATTCATTTTAGACATCAAAAATTTATCTTCAGAGGTTAATCAAACTGTTGCAGTAGCAGCTGGTCATCTTTCCATTGATTATGTGAGTATATGATCTTACACGATATGCTGACAAAGTCAGCTTGGCTTGCACTTCTCTAGAACAGTTGTTTAGGTTTATAACTGCTACCACTGAGACTCCTAAAACACCTAATTTACCAGACAGGTTTCTTATTGTATTTACCCTTAAGTGTGGAGGATTCTTTATAACATGAAACCTTTTGCAGCTGTGATCTGTTTAGCACACCTCAGCTCATCCACAGACACAGGAAGGAAAAGGCTGGTGGTCCTGTCCTGGTATCTCAAGAATTCATTGGCCAGCTTCAGATATTTCACTCATATTTCACCCAATAATGGGTAAAATAGAGACTACAGTTGATGTGATCATGTTTTAGAGAATTTCAGATTTGCTGAGGTTAAGCACAGTATGGGTTTTTCCTACTCAGCACTAAAGTATCAGCTCCCCATTGACAATACCTGTGCTTTAGGACTGAGAAAAAGGTAGATATTTATGCACAAGTAATTTGCTCCCTACTTTTGCTTTCTTTGTTCAGATACCCTATCCAAAATACTCGCATGCACAACCAGTTTCATCATATTAATTGGTGGTAGTTTACATGTTGCCAGTCACAGGCATACCTATAAATAAGGAATTAGGACTCTGCATTTTTCCACAAAGTGTTACTATCTTCAACTTGACAGATGATGAAACTGGCGTCTGGAGAAATGAAAGCAGCCCTTCACACCAGGAGTTTCTGAGACAGCCTAGACTGCAGCTGACTTCTGTCTCTCAGATCTTATTCTAGAAGCCTGACTCTGCTTTGCCGTTTATCTTACCCTATTTTTCCCCTACATAAAACTTAACTTACATGCCTCCAGAAAGAGTTCAGGGCTTAATACCATCTTAAATATTCAATTCACAGTTTTGGAGTGTATATGATTACCTGGAAAGGCAACACTAGCCCTATATTTTTGTAACATCTCAGCTGAAGTTCTGTATTATATATATCACTGACTGTAAAAATCTTTCAACCCATATATGCTTCAGTTAACCAACTACTATTTCCTTATATATTTTACAAAGAGCTTCATTGTATGGCTTCATTTTTCTATTAGACAGCTATTTTGATTATTTCTCTTACTGTCAGGAAAAGAGTCTATTTCAAAAGGCAATTAAAAATATTCCTCCATGGAGTCTACATTTTTGAAACAACAAAAAAGTCATTCATGCCCTACAAAAGGCACCTCTAGAGTTCTTTGCAAGGCAGTGGGATTATGAATGAAGAACAGACAGATTGTAAGAGAAGTCTTTGAAACTAAAGAATAGAAACCTAAGCAAGCAGGCCAGCCGAGAAGGCACTGACACAGAGGGAATAACTGCAAGAACAGTACTGCAAAGTAGTGGTATAAAAGAAAAGAAGTGGATCCTGTTAGCTATACAACACTATAGATAATATAAGCTAGCACTGAAGTGCTCACAGCTAGTTTCTAAAATCCTGGCATTGAAGGCCCCAAACTGCTTTACTTGAAAGGGAAAAAATCCTGGAAATAGATAAAATGCTGAAACAGTCACTGAAACACCAGTGACACAGACCTGTTTGCAAGTGCATGGATAGCCTGAAAATACATCAGGACATGCAGGCTAAAAGAACAGTCAAGTTGCAGGGAAATAAACAACTTTCATAACTGTATCTGTGATTCTAATCTTGATGTTTATAGGAGGAAGTCAGAGTTTTGCCATTCTTTAAAACTTCTCACCATTTTTTTTTGCACAGAAGTGTTTCAGGGCCTAAACTGAGCTTTGAAGATAGTCAACTACTTCCTCCAAAATATACTGGATTCACTTTACAAGTTTGTCTGAAAGAAAAAACTGCTTGATTTCTAGTTATATAGGATTTAAGACAAATCAGTGTGAATGATGGGTATCTCAGGATGATGCAGGAAGCAGCAGAGCTCGGGGACGCTGCTGTCACAGTGCCAGCAGCAAGCTCGGTGAGCCCATCTGCACTGAGCAGACACAAACACCTGGTCCAGCCCTGCCTAAGCCACTGCACTCCTGTAACACACATGCTCTGCTGGGGCTCAGAGGAACTCACAGCCACAGAGCTGAGCTCTTGCTAGCAAGCCTCGCCCAGCACTTCACACCTCCCTGCAGCACTTCTCATTCCTCTGCTGTCTTGCGTTCCATCTCTGCAGCCGCCCCCAGGCTGTGCTCTCCCTTCTTTGGTTCTCATCCTGGGACTGGCAGCAGAGGAGGAACAGCCTCCCAAAGAAGGGGGAATGTCTGAGGGTACATCTGCCCTGCGCACAGGGATGCAGAGACACTTCAGAGACACTTGAGCTAACCACAGCAGGTAGCTGACTGAGTACAAAAAGGCAAGCCATGACAGTGGAATTCAGTGTGGGTGAATCTCTTCTCCCACCCTGGTGGACCAGATTCATGCTTATGAATATTAACTCTTAAAGTAGATTGAGAATGCAAAGAGAGAACAAACATTTCCATGGCTTGCTGTTCTTTCCCAGTTCCCAGCAGGATGCAGTAAATACCACAATGCAGCTGCACAGCAAAGGAAAACAATATATACAATATATTCTCATCTTCAGTATGGAGACTGCTGCTTGTTAAAGCATACACGTGCTACTGGCCTAGCAGGAAGTTGTGCAGATAGGTCAAGGGATTCAGAAAAACAGAGCTTGATTCCTGACACTCATGTTTTGAGAAGTCCTTTTTCTTCCCCATATTTCTTCTGCCTTATTTCATTATATGTACAGTGTTCTTAACATGCTTGCTGTTGATTTGTTCTTTAGAATCTTAATATACAAATATAAGTTCACCAAGTTAAAACTAAAGGAAGTGGTTCCAAATACCAAGGCACAAAGAGCTGGACCTTCTTTAGAACTTGTCTCTGCATGGTAGTTTTTTTGGCTTTAGGTCTACCCTGGTAAAATATTCTTAGTATATCAATATACTGGTGTGAGTGAACAAAAATTACTAGAACGTCTTTTCCCTACTATGTAAGAAAGACCTATTAGTCCAGAACCAATGTCTCTTGTGCTGTCTGCATCAACAGATATACCTAGGGCACATCGACAACCCAGCCATCTGCTTGTTATGTTTGAACAAGTCTAGATGCATGAGTAGAAAAAAATCACATATTTAGACAAATGTGTATCTAATTTCAGTCCAGAATCCAAGCTGTTCAGCCAAAGTGCTGCTGAGCTCCAACCAAGTTGTGTCCTGCTCGTAGCTTAGGTATGACACCATAATGAAACTCAACTGCTTCCAGTTTAGCACTTGTTTGTGTCTGGCCAGCCCAGGGAGCGAGCAGAGCTGCCAGCCACCTGTGTGCACACCAACCCCCTGCCTCAGTTCACTGGGAATTAAGCACTGGGGTGGTGCACAACGTGTAAAGCAGACAGTTTGCTGTAAATTAGTAAGAGGTCCCTGAGTGCAGGACTCTGGGGTGTGCATTTCAGAAACCCTCGAGTGCACCACTGCAACAAAAAAGAACATTCTGCAACAGAATGGGGCATCTGTAAGTGGGGCATCTGTAAGAGGACAACATCAGTGGTGATGCTCTTCACTTTCTTCTACCTTAATACATGTTCTCCTGCCAGAGAAATTCCTCTTATACTTTATCCTACACATAAAATGAACCAATAGTACTAGTTCCACTGCTTAAAACTTAGGCTGGCCAGACTCTTTCCAAGGGTACAGACTGACCTGTGAAAAAGATTTTCATGGAAAATCAGTGCCATAGGATAAGCTATCTGAAAAGAAAATGTAACACTTCCAGCTGGAAACTTGCACAGTTGTTGGGCATGAAGGCTGCATGACCAGAATTTTATGTGTGTGCTGGTTTTGGCTGGGGTAGAGTTAATTTTCACATTATCTATCATGGAGCAATTTAGATTTGTGATGAAAAATGGAGTTAATAACCCAGAGATGTTTTCATTACTGCTAAGCAGTTACACAATCAAGGCTTTTCCTGCTTCTCATATCACCCCACTAAGGGAGGAGACTGTGGGTGCACAACAGGCTGGGAGAGGACACAGCTGGGACAGGGCTGGAGCAGGTTGGCTCTCTGAGGGGACAGTGGCTGTGGGTGAGGCCGTGCTGGAACAGGTCTGTTTGTGAGGGCACCAAGGCCCATGCACAGGGCTGTGCTGGAACAGCTGCCCCTCACAGACACTGTGGCTGTGGATAAATCCAGGCAGTGTGGCCCTGAAGAGACTGGCTCATGGTCAAAGCTCCACTTGGAGCAGAGAGAACCCTGGGGGACTGCAGTGTGTGGGTAAATCCAAGCTGGAAAAAGGGCAAGGTGAGGAGTTTCTTGCAATGTAAAACCCAATAGGGAGTGGGCAAAAGACTGTAATAGAAGTACCTTTAAATTGCATCCCATGATTTGAATTGCATATTATAGGAATTACTATAAAAAGAACCACACAAACCTGTGGAGAAGAAGCCTTACAAGAAACAGAGCAAGTGCATCAGGAACCCCAACTGAGCTGGCTTTGGTGCCCAATAACCAGAAAACATGAAACCACCTCTTCCGTCCTGAGTATCACCACAACATGGAGCCAAAGCCATGGACTAAATGGACTCAATGGATATGTGGTGGACATCTTATGAGCATTTTGAAGTGGTTGATAGACTAAAGGAATAATATCTGTGTATTACACCAAAGGATGGGAAGTCAGGTGGTAGTTAATGCTGTATTGGACAGTCTAGGACATAAACGGTATGGGATAAAGAAGAAATCCCTCTTTTATAAACATGGTTTCCAGCACAAACCCAAAACATAGTCCCAATACTAGCTAATATGTCCAAAACTAACACTATCCTAGACAAAACCAGTGCCTGCTGAAGCTTAATACTTTTAACTTGGAAAAATAAATCACACCCAAAACTATCAAGCAATTATTTCATTTCTTGAAATAAAGGAAGTGGTTCAGAAGTGGGTGAGAGCTTTTGAAAGCTGTCAAATTGCTAACACTTTTGTAGAGGAGGGGGAGAACTTGAAATAATGATCTAATGGAAACAGTGCTTGTTCTACAAGCGTTTATTTTTTCTAAAGGGAAGCCAAGATGCTTTTCTGACTTTTTTGGCTTGGGTTAGGGGTTTTTAGGGGAGGGCTTTGGGACATTGGTCAGTTTTTTAGGTACCACTACACATCTCCTTCTTATCAAAAAAAATTAGTTGGATATATGCTTTTTATTTGAGGGATTTAAACAGTGAAAAGGCCTTTGTGTAGACTCTAACTACTTTTTTGTTTGATTTAATGTAGTTTGATGCTCTTAAAAGTGGCTTGGTGATTACAGGAAATAAGTAATGTTCTATAGAATGTCTGAACTTGTGGAGGAAGTAAGACAACCTTAAAATTTGTTCTCCTAAGTTTTCAAAATCACTAGGTACAATAGGCTGTTGGTAAATAATTTTAGTAATAACAAAAGAGGTCCTAATGCTCACCTAACACTTACAGCCAAGTGCCTGAGAAGTGATTGCCATAAAACCAAAGCATAGGCCACCCTTTCGAAATGCTTTTCCTCCATTAACAAACCCCTCCCTAGGAGACTGCCCAGTGTCCCTTGGCCCAAGCAGAGCAATCTGCACAGCAAACATGAAGTATAATGGTTCTGCCACCCAGAGAGGAGAAGCAATCTCTGTGCCAAACTACATCATAAAAGCAAGGTCCATGATGTTGTGTACTTGATACCACAGCATGAGATTTAATTGATTTAAGTGTAGTAGAGAAGAGTTAAAATATTTCCTTGAGGCTCTTCAGTTTAGTAAATGTAGAGAGGAACTGGCTCAAGTCAGACTACTGCATGTGAACAGAGAAAAATAACTATTACTTGAAATAAAATGTGACTACCTATGTATCTATCTTCCAGCCCTCTCTGTCAGCTAACATGTTGACTGACTGTGGAGGTGGCTGAGAGAGCAGACAGTAACCTGCCTTGTCTGGAGAAAAGGTAGCAGTGGGAAGTCTCAGAAGGACTTAAGAAGTGGAAAGTAGGACAGCAGATAAAAAAAAAAAAAGGACAGGAAAAGCAAGGGATTTTGTTCTTTTCTGCTACAGTGCAGCATTCACTTGTTTTCTTATAATCTCCAGCAGCTATCAACCAGATTTATGCAGTGCTGTCTCTGTTCGGAGACTTTGAGGGACAAGAGAGCCAATGCTCAGGCTTCAAATGCTCTTCTTAGCTGGTTATCAACTAAAGGCAAATCATTTTGTTGCTTACATCAGTATGAACCTGGAGTTACTATAGTGACATAAGGGTAGAAGCATGAATAAATTCAGTATAAATGAAAAGAGATTTCAGCCCTGCATATAACTTGCTGCCATTTCGGAAAAAAATATTTTAAGCCATTTTGTGTCTGCCATCAACTATCCCAAATTACATTACTAGCTAAACTGATGGAGGATACATATACATAAAATGTTGCAGTTTCTTCTGAAGAAAACATTTTCTTGAACATGAATACTTTTCTGACCTAAGTATTACCTCAAGACTAATTGTTTTTCTTGCTACTCTCTTTATCTGTAACATCTAACATGTTTTTCAAGATCCTTCTCTTGGGGTGTCTCTTCCTCTCAAAAAGTCAAGCAACAAATTCACCTGCAAATTACCTGAGGGATACTTAAATTTTCCAAAGACTATTTAAGAAGCAGTTTTTACAAAATAAATAAATAATGTCCATTTTAAAAAATAAGTAATTTACCAATAGTAGAGATTAATTTACAGCTTTTAAAATTTGTTACTAACCCACCTACAGTAAAAAATCAAAACTTGAGGAACTTGAGAATGTAAGTATATTCTGAGATCAGGGAGTGGATAAAACTGATGGGAAGATTTTTTTCTTGAAGGATTTAAACACAGAAACCTAGCACTATATCATGAGATGAAGCTGAAAAACATGGAACAGGTTCACATAAAGGACCTAAATGTATTCTTTTTCAATTCAGCTACAAATGTGGATGGTTTTTTTAAACCGTTTGCATAACTTTCACATGGGACCACGCGGGAGACATTTTAGCCTAGTACGTGATACATCAATCTTCCTGACCTAGGTTCTTACACCGTTGCATGCAACTGTATTCTAATTTCTGAACCAAGATGCTATTTCTCCACTTTGCAAAGCTTTTCATTGGTTTTAAATCTACAGAGGGTATTGAAGGATCAAAAGGAAAGAAAGAAATATCAATTGTGACCTACCTTTGAGAAAAGCATCCTGTCCCAGAAATGCAAGACCAAATGCTAAGAGTTTAAGCCACAAAAACATGGTTATTTCTGGAAATCAGGTGTATCCTTATGAAACAGCATGTGTCTCTCTCTGGAAAGCAAAATAAATGTTATTGGTCTGCAAAAGTTTCTTCACAGAATTTGAACCCAGAAGGAGACTAACTAGGCACTGCATACATTGCACTGCCTGCTTATCTGTGAAGGAGCTGCTTCCTCTGTTACCCTAACTAACCACTCGCAAACTCGTAATGCACTGTAGTGATGTCAGAGACAATTACTTCTTAAAAAAAACTTCTTCGGTTTCCAGGAAGTCAAAGGGGTTTTCTTAGGTTCCTGCAGTAATACTTAGCTTCCTTAATTCAACTAAAGTAGATTTTTTCAGCTATTTCTTCCTTTGTCCTTAGGAGTTACACAAGACTTCACTTCCATAGGACTGGATCTAGCAAAGTCATTTTTTTCCCTTCATGTACACCTCTGCACATATTCACTGATTCCCATATATATTATGTATGTTTCTTGAGATTTCTGTTGAGAGGAAGAGAAACCCTAAGCATGAGTCACCAAAACACTTGTTCTGACAACAAGGCCTTCATAAAAATGAGTCCTCAGGTGAAGTAACTGATGATTAAACAAAAACCCTTTAAACATGGGGTTGAATGAGATGATTTCTAGAGATCCCTTCTAAGCCTAACTATTCCATGATTCTGTGGGATATATTTCTGAATATTTCTACAAGGATATCTTTCTGACTATGACAATAATACACAACTTATGGATAGAGGCAGTCTAATTCTGTTTTCTGTAACATTTGGAATTGTAGAACTCAAAACAATTCTTTACCATGATAGTGCAGGATAATTGTCACTTTCATGGACTTGATACAAGGTACAGCATTTTCCCTCACTGCGTGCACTGAGGCAGCTCTCATCAACTTGGTAACAAATGTCCCTTGTATAGTAGGCTACAAGGGGAGAAATGTTTGAATGCTTCTCTTATTGAAGATCTCCAAGGTTCAAAAAGAACCAGCAGAACCCTGTCATATGACAGATAAAGAAGGGAAGAAAATGCTTTTGTGCTTCCTATTCATAAGTCCTTCAGAGACTTCCTAAGCATCACACAGGAAAGAGTTGCACAAATCACATAATAATTCACAAATGACATGACTGAATCAAACTCCTCATAAGATTAAACACATCTTGTACAATTTTGATTCAAGTCTTACAAAACTGGCCAAAATCTTTGCTTTCATTAAGAAGTATCTTGCCATACAAAATGACTATCATAATAAATACATTTTAAATGTCTTGAGAACAAAACTGATCCAATGATATTGCTCTAACACTCCAGAGACTATAATTTTGATATAAAACAACTTTATCATCCTGGAGTTGTCACAAATTAAATCTGGACTCTAGCCATACATTGCCTGCAGCACCCTCATCTTAGTCCTTTTTATCCTAGACAAAAGCAGGATACCAGCATGGCTAACATGTACCATCTGATGAGTAGAGGGCATGACATCCTGTGAAGAATCTCTCATAAAGGTTCTCAAAAAGAACCAGGCTCCATTCCCACCTGATCTTCCCCAGTAGTTTACACAATTACCACTCAACTCCTCAAGCTGCGACCCCAAGACAAATTCCTGCAGAGATATTCACAGAGCTTCCACAGCACTGAAATGTTGCAACATACCCTATCTGTTATTTAGTGAGAACATCACACACTCCAATGATACCACCATTCTAGGTATAATGCTAACCATAAACCATCAGCTGTTAAAATTAATGACCACACTTACAAATTTACGTAAGAAGGACACAGAACTGCTGGAGCAAGTCCAGAGAAGGGTCGTGAATTTGGTAAGAGGATTGGAGTACCTTCCCTATGAAACCAGGCTGGAAACGCTGGGGATACTCAGTCTGGAGAAAGTTGTGTGGGGCCCTCATGTGAAGGGGCCTAGAGGGAAGCCAAAGAACTCTTAATTAAGAACTGTAGTGACAGGACAAGAAGTAACAGGTGCAAGTTGAAAGAAGTGTTTAATGGATGCCATAGGAACCAGGCCTGAAAGATGCCAGTGAAACCTCACTCTTTGTTCTCTCTTTGTATCATTTCATGGTGTTTCATCCTGTGTTCATTTTCCTAAGTGTTTAGCCAGATAACACTACAGCATTCACCTTCCTCACACAACACAACTTCCAAGCCCAGACTATCAAAGTTATTATGGTTTCACTTTGGCATTCATCACCAAGAATTTTAACAGGGATGTATTTGTTTTTTGAAGGGTTTAATGGTGTGGAGGGTGAGGATTAATTCAGGCAATGGTGTTCTTCACTGGTACCTAAACCTAATTTGTGTTAGTGTGTTTACAAAATATACTATGAATCAGTTTTCTCAAGAACTCATCTGTATTTTCCTTTTGTTCTGAGGCCTTGAAATAATAAATTACAAACTAAACTAACTAAATAACTAACAAATTTTCTACATAATCCATACATCATTTGGATTAAAGTAATGCAGACTTCATTTTGCATAATTTCCCTTGCACTGAAGTCATCTCATATGACTTAGTTCAGTTACAGTGATACTCAGCACACTGCATATCAGAATTAAGCAGCTCCACTGAAACTGAAGTCACACACTTTTGCAAACACTAAGGGACAGTGGATAAATTTATCCCAAGGGCAACTCTGTTTAAATCAAGGGAGTTACCTGCATTATGCATTTTATCCAGTAAAATTAATTTGACAGTCCTACTGTGAAAATATTGTTCATGCTAGAGAATATATTTTAACAGTCTTATTATTTCACTGAACATTTGCTAAGGAATCTATTTTTTACATGCCTTTTCAGGCTTGTTTTCAATTGCCAAGAACTATTTCCTGAAGAAAGAAAACATTTCTACTTAATGTGTCATATTGGATCAAATTATTTTAAGGTCAAGAGTAAACAATAGAGCTCTCTGTGCAAGCATACTGCTCTGTTGCTATCAACCCTCAGGCAATGATGATTTGACATCTTCACTTCATATGTTGCCTGCATGATCTGTGCTGTACCTGCTCAGGACAGAGAACGTATTCTGGTATCCCTGAGGCGCTCTTCACAATCTGGCCAAAAATGAGCAACAAGCCTATGAGAAGCTCTTGGGAGTGCCAGGCACCTACTTCTGGCTTACACAGAAAATCAATTCAGAATAGCAGTGGGCTGTTATTGTGAAAGGAACATTCTTGAATAGCTCATTTTAACATGCCCACTTAGAATTTGCTACCCTTAAACAGTGCCAGCATACCCATAAGCCCTGGGATTTGTTAGATTTGTGCTGAACGTCTGCTCTGCCTCCTGGTTTTGAATGAGCACTGGATGCTGAGAACAGCTCAGGATTTAACTTTGCATAAAGTGTTCAAATATTGCACAGTGAGTGAGATCAAACATCAAATAAACATTTTTATCCATAGTGTCTTTTCTTTCTATCCTTCCATCGTTCACGTTGAAAGGGAAAATGAAGAGGAAGGATGAAAATTAATTGAATATTTGTTCCCCCTGGACCGCTTCTTGAACACTCATTCAGAAGAGCTCTTCAACGGTGGCAGATTTTTCCTTGTCTTAGTCTGATTCTGCATTTCCCCCCCCACTTGCATTTCCTAGTACCAACTTCTTGAGTTCTATAGGCACTCATGTAACTGTCTCAACAAATAAAGAACCATAATTTTAAAGGCCAGTGAGCTGAATGCCAGGCAGGCCACTGTTCTCTGAACAATCAGGCTGAAACTGAGGAATACCACCCCAGCTGGAGGTATCAAACAAGCTCCCTCTCTGCAGGGTGTCCCCTATCCCCTTCACCAAATCCACCCTGCCTTCAGCTAAACTGCTTATTTACATGCTGACGGTTTGGTACTAGCTAATCTACATCTGCTGGTTAATTTTCCCCAGTCATGTGCAGAATTACATTCTATTGCATAACACTCTGCAGTAAGTGGTGTCTGACCTGCACCATAAAGTCGCAACTATTTGCAGAAGGCCTGGCAGAGTATGAGTCAAAGCAATAGTAGCACCTGCCAACACAAAAGAGCCCATACAGAAAGGGAAGAAAATGCTTAAAAGTAGTCTTTTCCAAAGTCTTTACATTCTGGTTTCATTGCAGATCACTGGGCATTCCCTTATCTCTTGAATATTGCTTCCTGTGTGCTCTGTACCTAATATAAAACCTACCTGTTTATTCTGAAGCCAATACGCAGGGCTTTTGTTTTGTTTTGTTTTGTTTTGTTTTGTTGTTTGGGGGTTTTTTGGACCTTTCTTTAAAATCTTTTTTTAATGTTTCACTTTAGCTGAAGCAGGCCAGACCAGGCCAGGACCAGCGTCAGGGTAGGCTGCTGAACCCATGTTTCGGGCTATCTTCCTACAATATGCTACTTCTGAGCTAACTGCTCTCTAGTCTCTGTGGTAAATGAGCAAAGCAGCTTGCCTTCTGTGAGTTCTCTGTCCTCTTTTCTGTTTTTCCCAAGCAGGTATCTTCTGTATTATTTTCTTCTACCATTGTATCCTGCTTCCACCCAGACTGCTTCTCACCTGGGTTGCCAGATTTATTGTCATACACTATTAGCTGTGGTCTACAAGTTGTCCTGGAGATTTACTGTCAGATGGCAGTGCTTATAGCCAAGAGTATTTGTGTACATTTTTCCAGTAAAACACAGGATTACTCTACAGCAAATGGTCTCCTAACATCCCAGCCTTTGGGATTTTGATTATTTTTTGGATGGACATGCAGACCCACAGCTGATTGTAGTCATTATTGTATAGAAGCACAAAATGCCTTTGAGTAAGGTATTTATAAGCATAAACCACAAATCTTTACCCAGAAGGCTGGTCTGCTTACAGTGATGCTGTCAGTCATGTTCTGATAGCCCATCTCCTGCCCTTCTTCACATTGTGACAGGATTTTTCTCTCAGGGGCTGTCCAAAAGGGTTAGAGAGATGTCTCCAAAGATAAGCATGTGGCAGGATTACATCTTCCTCAGTGGCTTGTCAAGAAACTACTGCCATAAACCTAAAAGAGTCTGGAAGATTTCTATAATCTAAACTTACAATAATCATCTTTGAATTTGAAACAGTTAGGAAATCAAACTCATCTCACTGATTTAATTGTCTTGTACATCAGTGTCTATCTCTCCCTCCCTCAGCTCCCATGCCTCCTAGCCACTCAGCTTGTTTCACACACACTACAAGCCATCTTAAAATGTGACAAGTTCATAGTGCTGATACTCCAAGAACAAGAAAAAAGTCTGTCTAAACATGGACTGGATGTCTTGGTTTATTCTCACACCAAAAAAACAAAAGAATATTTAGCTAAGGCAGTAAATTCTAAACTTTAAAGAAAAAGAGTTATGCAAAAGTCATTCATGTAATTGCAAATGTTATCACTTCTTGTTAATAGGCATAATTATAGTCAACAAACAGAGGTGCAAAAATATTGGACATATACTTTTAAAGCAACAATAATGTAAACAGTAGACCCATGCAAGACAATTTTGGCAGAGTCGAGCAAATATTTGAGTGATTTACTACAGGTAAGAGAAAACACAAAATTGGGAAGTCAAATACTGAAATAAATAGATTTCTTTTGTTATTTGGGTTTTATAGCTAATTTCTATTTCACTATAGGACATTTTGTACTAAACACTTAAAGACATTTAGCGCAAATTGGGTATTTTAACTGGTCACAAAGCTCAACATATTGCTGAGGCCTTATAAACACATAAAATCTGTGCATACAGTGCAATGGAAGAGCCAAAAATAACTAAAAAAGGATGGTGGAAGGGGAAGAGGGAAAGCTGCTGATCCCATACTGTGGGATCCCCAAACACCTGGAATTTTCAGATTGTGTAAACCATTGAATCACAAGAGAAGCAAAACAGTATCAGATTCATTCATTTCAGGAAAGAAAGACCCTTCCACATTTCTCATAAAACAGGACCCTAAGAAACACCACAATTTCACAACTATTTTATAATATGAGCTCATGTGTAGACTGCCAAAAATCAAGACCCTGTCAAAAAAAAGAAAAAAAAAAGGCAAAAATGTAGTATCATTATTGTTTCTTAAGCTTTATTCTAAAAAATGATAAAATGTTAGCAGTATAAATTATTAGTAAGAGTAGTTCATTTTTACCATACCAAGCGCTCAGGCTGATATACTAATTTGGTAATGTGCTCTTACTTCCCAGATCAGCATAAAATATTTGCACATCCTCTTTCTGCCTTACAGCAAGTGTTACTTCCTACACTTAGTACGTTAGGAAATATCACAGAAGATGAAACTTCTTGCAGCAATTATTTAGCAAGAGTCGCTGTCTGTTTTTGTCTTCTTCTCATAAGAAGATCCTCTTTGGAGTTTATGAGATTCTGTGTTAAAATATAGAGGCCTTATTTTAAATTGATTTTGTTGCAAACCAAAAATAAAGTGCTGCTTCCTCACACAAAGTCAGTCTGTCAAGCCTGCAATCTGATAAACAAAAATTAGGTCTTTTCCTTCAGACAAAGCTACGCTGAACAATCTGAACTTCATTTCATTTTGATATGCCAGCTTAATTTTCAGTTTACTGAGGTTCAGAAAGTTGCTCCACACTGATCAATGGGGACACATTCTGGAGAGGTTAATTTTCTGAGAGACTTTCCCCCTTCATCAGCACACTCATTTTAGGTGGAGGAGACCAACCACCAAGGAAAAATGCAGATTCACAAATAAGTTTGTCTAAGAACGTGGGGACACAGATAGTGCTAAAGGCAATCTTGCCTCTGATCTATTGCAGCTGTAATTACCAAAGAGTGGGAACAGCCTTGCCCTCCCAGCTATGGGTGTGAGAGAAGAGGGAGTTGGCTGATTGGAGTTAGTTGGGGTCTGCTGGCCATGCTGTGAGGAGGAAGGGACAGGAGGGTGTGTGAGGGACAGAAAGGGTAGGACACTGTAGAAGGGACAGCCAGGGTTAGGTGACTGTGCTAGGGACAGGAAGGAGCCAGCTGGAACTGCTGAAGGAAGAGAGAAGAAGGAGAGAAAGAGGCAGAGCTGTGTGGAGCTGCCCATGGGAGGCTACACAGAAAAGGTGTAAAAGACTTTTAGATAACAAGGAGCTGATGCTTGAAGCCTTCTGAAATTTTACTGAGGCACCCTAAGTGTTGTAGCTGTCTCTACAACCACATAAGAAAAGCAAATAACCTGTTCATTTTCTTTTCCTTCTTCTACTGTAAACAGGAACAATTTAAAGACAGATGATAGCAAAGAAAACAAGACCCACCTGCCCTCCACTGTCTCTGATCAAAGAATCCTATGCTATTCCTTGCTCTTAGAACCTTCCTTGCTCCAAATTTCCCACATCAGCCTGAAAAAAATCCTGAACTGTCTCACTACTCTTGATAGACCGTTCACCTTCTTGAATCATGTATCTGTAAGGTCAGACTTACATACACTCTATTCTAGTTGGAGAAACCTCTCGCATACTACTACGAGTTTTGGGCACTGAAATACCAGTCCCGAGGAAAACAAGTCCGTGCATATTTTTGCATGAGGAACACAAGCAGGGTAAGAAAACAGAAGTTCAAAAACAAGGTGGGAAGAACTTTTCTTTGCCTCTTCCACAATGGCTTCTGCTCTAGTCCAAGAGGTAACAGGAAGTAGAAAAAGTAGTTTCGAGAAAGCCTGGGTTTTATACGTGTCCTAGCTTGTATTAGAAATTTGAGCAGGCTGAAAATGTACATATTCTTTGAACAACCATATAACTGTGGGATCTCTCTGAAGACCATGCATCTATATTTATTTACCTATTTTAAATAGTTTTATGCTAAAACATTCAGATTAAATACAGGGCAAAATAGTTTGGTTTTCATGATCTACAATAGTTATAAATCATGTGAAACTAGTTTTATGAATTATCTACCAATCATCCAAATCTTCTACAACTGTTTATTGAACAGGAACTCAAAAGGAAAAATAAAACCCCAAAGTCCTGAATCATTTATTTTGAATTCCAGCAAATACCCACTTCAACTACTGATACTACTCTTTATGCTGTATTTGTAAAAAATGTATGTAAAGGAAGCAAGTTTTGTTTAACTGCAACATTAGATATATTTAATACTTTTACTGCCATGAAAGATCATTAGCAGTGTTTTTCAGGACTGTCAGATTAAGACTATTAGACCAAATAAAGCTATTAAAAAGAAAGAAAAAACCTAATAAAAATTTCTGACTGCTGCTTCTTGCTCTTGCCTCAGCTTGGCCCATAAATCGATGCTGCTCTCAGCTTTCCAAGCTGGTTTCAGTTTCTGGTTCCTGTATGATAATTACCAAAGCCCAGAAATGGTGCAGAGCTGCACAGTTCATAACTGAGGACCTGAATATAACCTTCTTTTCCAGCTAAGTGGAATTTCAGCTACATCAGTGAAGCCACAATTTATGTTGTCTCTGGTAGCTCTCTTTGCTGATGGACTTTCTGGACATCAGCTAAGGCATTTTGATGCAGCCCACTGTGGGTCCCTGCATTAATTAATATTCTGGGAGCTGAAAACAGCAGTGTTAATATCCTGGCCCTCAATCCCCAACCACCTCAGTTTAACATTCTGAAACACTTGAGATGAGTCTGTGTCTTCTTACCTTTGAATTGTTTGGATGAAAGGATTGATCCTTTGTAGACAACCTACCTGATATCTCAGCTTTCATTCTGTATATCAGAGGTACCAAGCTCCTTTTCTGGCTGCCACAGGTGCCAGCACTTTCTTACTGAAAGCAGAAAAGCACAGAGACAGATAAATACCATCCAAATTCTCATCTAAGGACTACATTAAAGATTTGACAAAACCTTTTGAGTCAGATGCCTCAGGTTTTTCTCAATTGGTAAGCTGCTTTCCTAGCTCTTGTCACGATACATTGGGTGATTTGAAACTTGCACTGAACTAAAGCACACATGACACTGACTCCCAGGTGCTGCAGGACCTACAAACCCTGCTCTGGGGCAGGGGAGACATTGCAGAAGTGTGCAGACATTTGAAGTTCTGTCCAGTCCAAGTGCTGAGAGCACATCTCTCACTCTCCCTGGCCCCTGGCTGTACATTCAGCTTGTCAGTACCTCCTTTTTGACATGATAGGACTTGAACACATTGTAGGCAGCAAATGATCCACTTCACAGACCTCCCAATAACACTTTTGGGCAGTAGCTTTGATGGGATGCATTCTATGTCTCAGTGTGTCTTGGCTTCTACTTTAACCACATATTTTAATCTACCTATGGTATAGACAGTTACCAGTATCTCTTCCTCCCCTTACCTGCTGAAGTGTGAGGTTTTCTGTGTTGAAAAGATACAGCTTTATGGCCATTTCTGCAGGATTATTTGGAATAATTTGAACACTTTCATCATTAGATGATGTACACTGCTAGTGCAGAGATTTGTGTTGTCCTTCTCCTAAGCTGGGGACAAGCACTGACAGAGGCTTTCTTTTTTCCCCAGCTGTCCCTTGACAGACCAGTGCCAGGGGAAGGCAACCTTTGACAATCAGCTCTGCATATGCAAGTAGGATGCTGGTAAAAATCTCAGCAGAGAAAGCACAAACACCAGTACAATGCAATGTGCTTTTACTACATCCAGCTCCACCTAGATGTCAGGGTGTTGTGCCCTACCCTCTGCTATACAGGCACTTGTGAAGTCCCAAGGAGTGCTCCAAAAGGGCAGTGATACACAGGATTCTCAGTGTATCCACACGTACATATAGGAACTTGCACATGAGTATGTAAGATGGATGAAGTTGCAGAATAGTTGTCATTTTTTGATGGAAGGGTTATCAGGCAAAGAGGATCCTTTAAATGTTTTGTGCTCCATGCTGCACAAAACCCATTGAGCATATACTTTTTTTAAGCAGCTCATACTGCCCAGCTCAGCAAGGGTGATGTTCAAATTTGCTGCTAAAACTGATGTCAATAGCATTTAAAGGGTCACTTCCTGGAAGCTTTTAGCTCTAAGAACCAGAGCAAATACATATCTAGCAAGAGACATGGATTAGACTATTAGATTTATAACTTGACCTTGAATTATGGTAAAGTATTTTTTAACATTCAAGATTTATGATTTTATTTCCTGGAGACTCTGACTGTAAAAATGAGGCTAGACTTAAAGAAGAAAGTTCACTTCTGGTTTTCTTAATAACGTGTCCTTTAGCTGTGTAATCTTGTAACATAAACCAGACAATCTTTCAAGAAATCTATGTGCTTCCTTAATTGTCTCATAGTTAAAGGCTTTAAAACCAAGATGAGGTGTGTACTTCCTCACATCCATGATGCAGAGACACTGAGCAAAATTCTAGCTTTTATTATGCAGATTTCTTGGGAGTATGATATTCTTTTTATCCATATCCAAATTTTAGAAGTACCTTTTCTCTTTCTTGATTTGTAGCCCACACAACCTTTGCATTACAAAATTTCAGAATTTTCAAATTTATACCAATAAAAATATTCATCCTTAGCTAGAAAAAAAATTCAGAAGTAAATGCTTAAAGGACTTATGGCCTCACTTCTTCAGTAATGTGTAAACAGACCACTTGTCCTGCAATCATTAAAATTTTCTAGAACAGGATTTCACTACAGAAAACTCAAATATAACTGTTATTCAGCTGATAATTGAGCTTCAACTGATAACACACATGCTTATACTTATTTCTTCTGTTTAGGAGTCAAGACCAAAACCTACCTGTAAGTTATGGCATTATTTTCTGTTACAGATTTTTTCACCTCTCACTCATCTTACAAAAATGTAGGGAACGGGAGCACAAAATGAAGAAGTTTTAAAAATTGGAAGTTTACATTTACTTCCCCTTTCTTGGTTTTCAGGAGAAACTACAAAAAAGTTCAGATTTTATTTTATTCTTTTCTTTAAAGGATTGCTGGGAATAGATTCAAATTAGAATTCAAAAGAGGTTCCCTTCCTTATTTAGGGCCACTGACTGATCCTACCAAAAATGTATCGAGGCATTAAATGTATTTGTTTGAAATAGTTGATATTGAAATTCAAACAGTTCTTCAAGCAGAGTTCCTAACAAGAAGGATTTGTGACAGGGAGTCTACAAGATTTACTTTGAAGAAAGAAAACGTGTGTTTAAGAGAGCCTCGAACCTTCAAAGGAACACCTCCTTCAAAAGGCCCCACCTCACAGCTATAAGGGATTTTCAGAAGTTAATGTATTTACATAAAGTGGAAAGACTTGCAAACTGTACAAGGCAATTATGGGAAACAGTGGTGCAGTATTGAACAAAATGGTTCCAATTTTCCTTGGGTTTTTTTCAAAGAAACATGTTATTTCTTTCATCTATACTAAAACTATAGACCAAATCCTGTAGTTCTTACTGAAAAAAAGCAACTTTACAGATCTCCTGCTGGTCTTAGGTGCAAAGACATTGAATACTCCAGTGAGGTGAAGGACAGAAAAAAAAGGAACTTGAAAACACAGTCCATATGACAGAAAAAAATTATATTCAAAATGCACCAAATAAACACTAGAGACCTGTTACCATGTATTTGAGCAGCTTTTCCTGACATTTATATGACTATACCTATGTCTATTCAGATACATACATAAATATGCTTGCATATTCATGCACCATTCCACACAGAGCTATCCAGATTAAAAGCTTGTCCCATCCTCCTTCTATTTTAGTTAGAATACATTGAAACCAGCACACTCTTTATCATCAGCTAAGACTTCCCTGAGATAGGACTCCATGGTGTCTTCTTGCTGCATGTTTCAAATCGGCTTTGTGAATGCATTAAAATGTTATTTCAGGAAGAGAGGGGTAGAACAGCTGGAAGACACACATTAGCAGCAGGTCCGGCTGGGTAAATCAAAGTAATTGATGCATTTGTTTTGTATGGTTGAGGGTTTTGTTTGTTTGTTTGTTTTGTGTGGGGTTTTTTTAATGTTTCCCCTTCTAGCTTATGAACAACTTTTGCCTTCTGAATACCAACTTTATGTTTCTCCTTATCTCTGGAATTATGCTGAAGATGTGTCAGAGAGAAGGGTAGAGACTTAAAAATTATTTTTGCAACAGAGTAGGACTGGTAGAGCTTTTCATCAACATTGCTGTGGACATGAAGCATGAGCACATGCACACACCAACCACCACACACCACTGAAGATTCTTCCCTGACCTGTAACTGACAGTATCAGCTGAAAAAAATCCATACTGGTAGAATGAGTGTCTGGTATTTTTGTATGGGAGCTCTCTAGACTTCATCAAAGAAATCTCTTCCCACTAACACTGCAGTATCATTCAGCCTATACACAATAATCTATTTTAATCTGGCAATGCTTGCCCATGTGGTAAGAACACCCAACAAGATAAGACTACACAATATCTGAATTCATTTCCATTCACTTCCTTTAGTAACAGGGAATCTATATTTAAATTAACATTTTATTCATTTTTGAAACTATCGTAAATAATTCAAATGTATTATTGGCCATCAATCAGTTTGCAATAAATCACTCTGGCTGAATACTTGAGACTGTTTAAAATGATGTTGTATATTTGAAGAGGAAAAAATATTAAAATTTTTTTCTACATGTTTACCCCTCCAGAATGTGTCCCCATTGCTCAGTGTGAAGCAACTTTCTGAACCTCAGTAAACTGAAATTTAAGCTGGGATATTGAACTAAAATGAGGTTGATCGCAAAGTATATCTTTGTCTGAAGGAAAAGCCTTAATTTTTGTATGTCCAGCATACTAAAGCTATGAAAGAATTAGTTCTGTAATTCTGTAGCTGAAAAAACTACACAGCTGATCAGAAGATTACAGACACACACATCTCCTAATGATTCTCAGCATAACTAACAAGATAGCCCTGAAATTCTAGGACTCCAAAGTGACATTGCTTCTTGTTGACACTCAGATTCTGAATTCTGAAATTTTAAAAGTGAGGCAAAGGCTTACACTTATGCCAATCTGGAGTGACTCTGTTTCCCATTTGTTTGGGAATTTGAATTTCACACCTCTGCTGTGAAATACCCTTTTTAATATGAAGTTTTTCTCCAAACATGGAGCCTACTACCACCTCACCTACTAAAACTCTGAACTTTCAGAGCCTGTGTAATCACTGCAGTAAATGCAATGAAATCTTCAACCATTTCCCAATAGTCAGACTTTCCTCTGCTGGACTTTCAAAGCCTGCTGCTGTATGGTTGCTGTGCCGAGGCTGTGATCCAGTAACATGACTGAAAACCATGAGCCTGAAAACATTTAACTGAGTTCTTGGTGATTACAAGAGAATAAATACAGCCTGTAAGGCCTCTCCATTTCCCCACTTAGATATTTGTGCAAGCCAGTGTACACTAACCCTAGCAGTTACAGCCTAGGTGTATGCAGCAGTTTTTTCCTCTATATGCCTTGAACAAACCTTAGAAATGAAGCTTCTTGACTTTTCCCCCACTGCTACCTGCAGCTGTTAGATAACCTGACATTATGGGGTGCAGGAAAGGACTGGGTCATCTCTGTGTCCTCTCTGGGCCAGGGCACAGACAGGCTGTCCACAGAGGGAGGTAGAGGCCCTGTCATGCCATAGCACTCATGGCTCTTACCCCTGGGAGCTGAGGATGCTTTTTTGCTGCTGCCTCAGAGGTCAAGCAAACTGCTGGTAGCTCTGGAACTAAAACACTTTCATTCTCAAGTAGGAGTCAATGTGCTCAAATCATGTTCCCGCAGAGAATTCTGGGGGTTTCCCTTGCAAAATTAGTTTTTAGGTCAGTTTTCTAAAACAAACAGATTTTTGACAAAGTAGGCTGCAAGGCTGCTATGAAGATTTGTAAGCCAAATAACAGGATAACACACACCTAACCACAGGCATAAACATATTTTCATCCAAACCTTTGATTTGTTGGTAACAACCTTATCAGATACTCTCTGAGGAAGGGGAAAGTTCCCATAGCCAAGTCATCCATTTATATATTTAATCTGCAAGCTTCAAAACAGAAAAATTTTATACAGAGGAAGTCAAATTTACTGTAAAGAGTCAGGTTTCTGAACTTCTTACCGTCAGCTCCCCTCCCACCTTTGAATTCACACACCTATTGACACAGGTTTCTATGCTGCAGAGCCTTGTTATTTCTTCAGTATCATCAATACTTATAACAACAGGTGTTTCACATACTGCAGAACTGCAAAAACAGAAATGTGAGAGAATCAGAAGAAAACACTGATATCATAGATACTACAGTGACAGGAAGTGTTATACTTGGACATTTCAAGGAAATGCTAGTGCTTTACCTGTAATGCTTCAGAGCAGCCCCCAGGGTAACAGCACACATTCCTCTTGGGGTTTTTTCCTGGAGTACATGGGACATAATAAGCACATTATGAAAAATAAATCAACCTGTTGCTATTGCAGTCAGTTTGCACAACATCCACAACACTTCACACTGTAACACAACATTTATTTGACATATGCAGGTGAGTGCCTGCCCCCACACCTCACAGAAGCTTGCAAGGGGAAAGCCTTGTCTTTTCATCACCATGACTATCCCTCTTCTTCCCGCGTGGGATTTATTCAAAACACGGCTGTAGGAGCCAGCAAAAGGGCCAGCAGTGCTACACCTGCAGCTGGGGGCAGAAACCTGTCTGGATGTCAGACTCAGCAACAGGCCCTGGGCAGCAGCACTGAGAGCGACCTGCTGGCATGGGCAAAATGCAGGAACAGCTCCTCCTACTATCACAGCTTATTTCATAAAAGCAGAGCTGGTTTTGTTCTGAAGGCAAAGAGGAGTCAAGTGGCCAGAAGAGGCAGAAAAAGAGTAATTGCTGAGACTCTCAGTACCTTGTATCCAGTGTTCACCCCTGCCTCGAAAAGGGGGAGAAGTGAAATGGACAGATGAACTGCTGTAATGTTGTGGATCCAGGGACACATATCTACAATCACCTCTGCTATTAAGAGGAGGATCTCAGGTGGCTTGGAAGGGAAAGATCCAGTAGGGCACACTGACAGAATAAAAGCTATTACCTCTTAGCCCTTTACTGAAGAATTTCAATGGATTTAATTTAATTTCAAGAGTGTTTTGAGAGCCAAGACTGCGTAGCCTTTTATCAAGGGTTACCATACCCATAAGCATGTAGTTTTCTTTTTTTAATGTATCTTTTGAGGTTTTTCAAAGCAATGATTTTTTTCTTTTGAGAGACTTCTATTACAGCCTATGCCATGCTCTGTGAGAAAGGTTCAATCCATGCTGCTTCTGCTATTACCCATAGTGTCAAAAAAGAGCAACACAAATATTCACAATATCCTCACTCAGATAGAAGTAGGGAGAATACTTTTGTGCTTTCATTGTAACCTAATTCCATTTTTTGTAAAAAAAAAAAAAAAAAAAGGAAAAAAGGAAAAAAGGAAAAAAAGGAAAAAATGGAAAAAATCTTTTGAGGCATTTATTTCAAAGATAAAATAGGCAGCTGCTCAGAAATGCCAAATTGATAATATTTTGCCTTTATTTTTTTGATTCCAGCAGCTCCTATCAAACCACATTTTACTACAGCAAACTTTTCATATTAACATTAACTGCATGTAAATGAACTTCCATTTCATATTAAAAAGATATATATTTTAAAAGTCATTCACCTTGTTCTTGTTAAGACTTTAGAATTGCATAGTGAGGCTCCCCTTTAAATGCTGTGTGACAGCAAAAATCCTGTGGCTCTTGGCAGGGCCAGAAAATATTCCCTGGGATAGACAAAGATCTCCCAAAATGCTCTTCTCTAAAATCTTTTGTTCCTCTTTGTTCTCCAACACAAAGTTTGACCCCTAGAACTTTTGTGCCATAACCACAGAAATATGGAGCCACCACCCCACACAGGAGCTGTGAGGGAGGCCTACAGGGAGCTCTTCCAAGGTGGCTCATGCTCCACGGTCCATTGTTACAGGCATAATTGTTGCCAAAAACTCAACTTTTCAGTCTGTTACACTTCCAGGACAATGACACCAAGCACCTCTGACCTATCTTTGGATCACCACTCCTGTTATTTTCCATCCCACGCCAAGGAGAATTTCAAACAAGTCCGGGGCTAAAGCACAGTTTGGAGCCGAGTTTCGCCCTTCCTCCAGGGAGGCGTTCTGAGGGCCCAGCTTACCTGAGACGGCTCCCGCCAGCTCCACCTCCCAGCCCAGCACCTGCACCCAGGCCTGGAAGGCACCAATGGCTGCCTGTCCTCCTTCCTCCTTCCCATCAGGCCAGCCCCAGGCAAGGAGCTGTGCACAATGGAGCAGGAAGGGTGCTCTGGGCGGCCATGGGGGTGGCAGCCATGAGGGTATAGCCATGAGGGCATAGCTGTGAGGGCAGCAGCCATGAGGGCAGAGCCGTGAGGGCAGAGCCGTGAGGGCAGAGCCGTGAGGGCAGCAGCCATGAGGGCAGAGCCGTGAGGGCAGAGCAGTGAGGGCAGAGCCGTGAGGGCAGAGCCGTGAGGGCATAGCCATGAGGGTTTAGCCATGAGGGCAGAGCCGTGAGGGCATAGCCGTGAGGGCAGCAGCCATG
>VXBR01000779.1:5813628-5936128 GCA_013400215.1 Cisticola juncidis
AGCCGTGAGGGCAGAGCCGTGAGGGCAGAGCCGTGAGGGCAGAGCAGTGAGGGCAGAGCCGTGAGGGCGGTGCTCTGAGGGCAGAGCCGTGAGGGCAGAGCCGTGAGGGCAGAGCCGTGAGGGCAGAGCCGTGAGGGCAGAGCTGTGAGGGCAGAGCCGTGAGGGCAGAGCCGTGAGGGCGGAGCCGTGAGGGCAGAGCAGTGAGGGCAGAGCAGTGAGGGCGTAGCCGTGAGGGCAGAGCCGTGAGGGCAGAGCCGTGAGGGCAGAGCCGTGAGGGCGGAGCCGTGAGGGCAGAGCCGTGAGGGCAGAGCAGTGAGGGCGGTGCTCTGAGGGCAGTGCCATGAGGGCTGCCTGGTGCCACAGCTCGGGACAGGTTTAACACACTGTCATGGTTCTCAGCTTCACATCACTGGCAAGTGAAGTGTTTGAGAGAAAAGCAAAACTAATTGTGAATTCTGACCCTCTTTTCAAGCCTGTATGAGGGACAAATGCTCTACATTGAAACATACAGAGATTTTCACCAGCAGAATTACCTTCTGCAGAGAAAACCCAAGTCCCTACGAGCCACCAAATGAAATGGCAAAAATGAAGGAGGGGAAAAGTGTTTACAGTGCACAAAGACTGGAAAATATAATCCTTCCCCCTCTAAAATGAGGAACTGCCTGAGACACAAGACTCACTACTCTCACAGCCACATGACGAGCAAGAGAAAAAAAGAACAGAAATACCAGAGACATGATGTAAAGAGGTGGATAGGCTAAAATTAGTTAATGTTCTGATTTCTTTTATGAAGAGAGGCTAAGTTCTATTTATTTTTTTTTAATTGCACCAAAAATCCTAGAGGTCGCTGGAAAGTCGTGGAGTAGAGATTTTTAAATCTCAACACACACATGTACTAACATAAATACATGCACATGTTAGTATTCAGGAATAGTAATTAAAAGTTGATTTTACAAAGTAAGGAGAAAAACACCTCCTTCACCTTCAAAACTGTATCAGAATAACATCAGGAACAGACTATCTTAGCTACAGCAAATTCCACTCTAGTCTTAAGAGAAAGGCTGCCAATATTTCTAATTTTTTCCACCCCATCTTTTCTCTCTTTCCTTTCCAAATAAAGCTTTCCTTCTTCCTACTGAAGTATTAATATTTTCACTACAAGAAAGGAGATTCTTATTCCCTTCTCTCACTATCAGTTAAGCCAGTATTGCTCAGAGCTGGAATGAAATACAATGGAACGACTCATTAGAAAATTAAGATTTTGTTAAAAGTCAAAAAATTGATTAATCAACCTTAAGCTCTACACAAAGGAGCAGCACTTAAGTACAATGCAGAAGACCACTGGTTCAGCTCCTCTAGGCTGCAAAGTTGAGCTATTTTCTTTGTGGTATCTTTTTGGATCTTGTTAAGTCTAATTTGAGACGGAGCTGAAATTTTCTTATATGGTACACTCGGTTTTCTTCAAGTGAATGTTGGGCTGTGACACGGATGTGAGTTGTTGGTTAGCCTGCACAGCTCAAAATATACTTACACAGCTCCCCACTTCCCCTCCCTGCCTGCCTGGGTGCACAAATACTCTGATGAACTTACGAACCTCTTTTGGGAAAGGCAGCAGTGTGAAGAATCACAGAGAGGATGTAATAAAGGAGGAGGCACTATCATGGTGCAGAAGAATGGGAAAGAAGACAACAAATAGCTGCACTGGAGAAAGAAAAATAAAAGAAAATAACTCTTTGAAATGAAGCTGTGTGCTAGGGCTGGCTATGATGGAGTTAATTGTGTCACCGCAACCTACACCTTGCCAGCTTGCAACTAAAATTGTGCTGATAGCACACTGGTGTTGGAGGTGTTGCTGAACAGGCTTGCAGGGTGTCAAGGCTTTCTCTGCTCCTCAGCTCTGCCCCCACGGGGCTGGCAGGAGCCTGGCAGTGGGCACAGCCAGGACAGCACCATGGGCTAACCAAAGGGCTGCAGGGTGTCACATAGTGCAAGCCTCAGCCACGGAAATGGGGGTTTGGCCTTCCCACAGTACCCTCCCCTTTGGAGGCTGATTAGGGACTGTTCTGCTTGTAGGCAGTGAGAAATGATTTCTTTTGCATCAGTTTGTGTCTCCCTGCCTTTCCCCTCATTTTTAAAACTGCTTTTATACCTTGACCCACAAGTTTTCTTACTGTTGCTCTTCTGATTCTCCTCCCATACCACTATGGGGGAGTATGTGATCTGCTGGGTGGGGATTTGCTGGCTCAGGTAATCAATCACACCATACACCAAGAATCAGAAATAACCACAACCATAATGAAAGTTAAATTATAAATTAACCTGGAAGTTAAATTATAAATTAACCTGGAAGTTAACACAGAAAGTATGGCTTTTTTCACCTGCTTTTTCTTTTGCACTTTTTTAAAATAAATATTTACTCTACCTGAATTATCATACAGGTAGTGAGATTAAAAAAAAGGTGGACTTTTCTTAATTTTTCTCCTGGATGTTAAAGAGATCTTTAGG
The DNA here is from genome assembly GCA_013400215.1 of Cisticola juncidis. Classification (NCBI taxonomy): domain Eukaryota; kingdom Metazoa; phylum Chordata; class Aves; order Passeriformes; family Cisticolidae; genus Cisticola; species Cisticola juncidis. The sequence goes on from VXBR01000779.1 coordinate 5,816,134, forward strand.
AAAAAGTTATTAAATATACAGCTCACACTGGCTATCTCTGAATGTGAAACCTCCTATAGTTGCAAACAAAATTACTTCCATTAAGACACAGGCCAAATCTAGGGAAAAATATGAGCTGGTTAAAGTAGGTGTTCAGTACAGAGTCATCAGAGTGCTATGCCAGCCAAAGCTGGGGCTGTGTTGCAGACTTGGCCAGCAGTCAATAAGATCACCCAGACAGTGTGGCAGCAAGCTGCCTCTAGCAATATTTTAATATTTATTCATCTTTGCATACCTTTTTGTTCCCATATTTTTCAGGCCAATGGGTGAAATTCAGGCTGCTTAGGTCAACTGTGGTGATGTAAACAGAGTGAAACTGTCAGTGTCAGAAAATACTGCAGAAAGAATCTTAGCTTGCAGACATAATTGCAACTTCAGTACAACAGTCATAACTTTATCTTCTAATGTAAGCAAACAGAGTTTTTGAATTCACAGAGAAAAGGCCAGGATTGTGAGATATGTGTGATGGTTTTCACTGTATACTTATCAAATTGTGTAGAAAGACCTTTTGCTATTGATGCTAACAGGAGCCCATCACTCCTCAGCGTGACAGATCCTACTGCATTTGAAGGTGCTCTGTTTTCATGAGGAACAGTCCCCACCGTGCTGCAGGAAGCCATGCAGGTGTGCACCCTGCTTTTCCTCTTAGGCCTATCTAGAGCAACAAAACAAAAGGCACACAGACCCATGAAAGCACCCGAGGCAGCTGCCCTGCCTGACACACTGCTGATCTTAAGGCTTTATCAGTAAATCAATGTTGCAGCTTTGAAGCTGTAGCCTGAAAAGAGTGTGCTACTTAGCAGTCATAGTGGCTCATTTGGAAAAAATTCTCTTCATAATTATAAAAAAGAGATTTAAAGAGTGTGTGCCTTGGGAAATACAGCCAAAGAGACAATGCAGGGGAGACCTTCAAGTTAAACACGTTTCAGTGGAAACTCTGCCTGCTGCCCTCCTACATATAGGAGAGTCTTGTGCACACTTAAACCACAATAAAAGGATGCCACAGCACTACCTTTACTTCTCAGTAGCAGGTGGATTGAGAAGGTGGTAAACTTGTGCTAGATAAGGCTCAATCTCAGTTACAGCAAGCAGATTTTTTCCAAATAAAATAATCTGAATTACCTGGGGTGAATTCAGCCACTGGCTCTGACTTTCCCACTGCAGAGATAAAACAGCAGCTGCACAGTCTGCATCTAAAATCGAAATGCCTGATTTAGAGTGTTTCTGCTGTTCAAGCTGTGGGTGAGCAGGGAGAGCTCAGCAGGGTCTCTCATCCTTTGTAACACTCTTCAAGAGTGCTTGTTCAACAGCTTTGCTCTGAAGGAGTAAGAATGCCAGAACTGAGCCCATTTTTCCCTTTCTGTCAGTGGGGATAACCAGAAAAGGCTCAGGAAATTCTGGAGGCCAAGAAGATAGAAAAAATGCTGGGAAGAAAAAGAAGACTTTAAAAAAAACACCCCTCCTTTTCCCTGCCCTCTTTCACTTTGGTAACACCTCTCCTGCCCCCATCACCAGTCATCACATCAGCTTCTCTTTTCTAATTAAATAAGTCTGGGGCTGACTTGGAAAGCAAGCCTGCAACTACGACACAGAGAAGTTTCTTATGGTTTCTGTGATGAAGTAGGAGTCTGTTTGGCCAGTCAGTGGCTTAACTCACTTTATTTTAATGAATTATCCATGAGGTGGGATTCATAGAGGTACCATGTCAGCATAGTCTGAGGTCATCACCAACATCATCAGACAAGCTGTGAAATTAGTTCCAAGTGGCAGCACTTCATGTGGAGTCTAACAAAATGTGTATAAGCACTAGCCAAAATAAATGATCATCTTCTCCCCTGCAGATGTACATTAGTACCTGCCTGATGCCACGAGGGCCAGCATGGCATGCCACCTCACTGTGTGGAAACCTGCCACAAGGAAAATGATAAACTGAGACCTTTTTTTAAATTCAGAAAAATATTAAAAGTGTGAACTGTGACATGTGTAGCTCAAATGATCTGCGTAAGGGATATATTAATTTTTTTCACAATGGAAGAGCTTAATAATCTCTTGAAGATTTGATCTTTTTCCCATAAAAATTCATCATATAGAATAATTTTCTGAAATAATAATTAACAGATTGTAAATATAAAAATTCAAATCCTTAGGGAGGCCCAAATAACGTAATTATAGTATAGAGAACTGCTCTGAAAATTCAAAGGGTCTCACCCACAATGCTTTTAGCCAAGTCCAGAAACTGAAAGAGTTTAATTTGTCAGCAGCTTTGTAACGTTTCTTGCAGCAATGAGATATGTTTGATAAGACCCTTTGCCTGGAATATACTTTTGATGTCTGAGATAAGCCTGACATTTCCACTTCCTATTTAATTTTTAAGTAACTTCTGCTTTAAAGTTCTGAGCCCAAGTTTCCTGCTAAGTAAACCAGATCTCTTAATTTTTTACTTTCATTTTCTACTTCTGCTTTTCTTTGCCAGTAATATCACTCGTAGCTGAATCCCCCTGGCAAATGGCTTCCTAACCCTACCGTTTCCACATTTTCTTCAGAACTGATCATCACTTCTTCTGTGTCTGAATAAAACAAACTTCAAGGCTTTGCAGTAAAATGTTCAAAAAACAGTGGCATCTCTGCTGTCCTGCAGTTAGAGTGAACCTCTGGTTTCAGTGCTAGAAATGAGCAAGCATCTCACATGGCTTTTGGATGAAGAAATAAACTCAGTGATTGACACACTGTTAGAAAGGCAGAGCTCGAGTGAAATTTGACTTTGCAACATCACAGAATAGAAAACAAAACAAATTCCTTTTCCAGGTCTCAGTGCTACTGTCGTTCAGGGCACTGCCAAAGACAGTCATAGGGCAAGAGGCTTTGCCTTCCATTATCTCACAAACCTAGAACTATTTGCCAGGGGGAAAAAAACCTTCATAGCAGTAGCACACATTGCCTCATCAGGATCAGGTAACAGCCTAGCACAGCAAGGAGGTAGCATGACAGAGTTGCCCTGGGAAGCCCTAGAAAAAGAACCATTAACAGAGAGCACCATATAATTTTTATATAAATGAATTTGATTTATAATATATGCAGAAATCATATCACATGTATAAATGTATAACTATGTCTGTAAAATTGTAGCACAAAAAACCCATTTATATCAGGAGGTGATCTGCACTCCTGTCAGAGCTCTATCAAGAACCTCTAATAATATACTTTATTTATGCTGTGAGGTATTTTTTTACAAAAATAAATCTATTTTATTATGCAACATGACATGTCCCTCTCCTATGCAATGGCTGAAGTACCTGTAAAATGTGGGATTTTTTGGGTTTTTTTAATGAGGATTCAGAAGATGAACATGCTTATTCATTCAGTAGCTCACAAACCACTCTTTCCTTCTGTAGGGAATGGGATATGCATTTACAGCCCTGCTCAAGCATTCATTTAACTGTTGTGGGCATTATGACTTGAAAATAAAACCTAGCCCACCATTCATACCTTCCAAGAGTCTGGATCTTAGAGCTAATCCCACAGTTTCTCACTCCGTCTCATCTCCACTCACTCCATCATGGCAGATTACAAGGCAGAGCATACCTCAATCACTACATGCTTTTGAAAAGTCCCCAAAGCTTTCTTTAAAGAAATGCTTTCTTTAGTCCCCAATGAGTTAATTCCTATTGAAAATTTTACAGAGTCAAAATCCCAATAAGTAGTGTTAAGAAGTAACATTAAACAGAAGCTTACAAGCAGTTCCTAATGTTCAACCAAAATTAATTGTTGACTGAGCCCGATTCTTCACTTTGAGAAGTTTTACTAAAAGGAAATGCCAAGAAAATATCTTTTCCCCTCAGTTCCTAGACAAGATTAACTGCATTCTGCTTCAGAAATAAGAGAAAAAAGAGAAAAGAAAAAGTTCCCCATTAAAATACAAGCCATTTGAAGTGCTCTTTTCCCCCATAATGTGTAATCAGACACTTCAAATTCTGTGTGACCCTGAGGAGAGGAGGACATTCCTTTCAGCCTCACTGCTGTTTTTCTGACTGCACTCCCAGGCCTGTGTGCCCAGCAGCAAACCAGGCACAGCCAGCTGGGTTGGTACAATCTGGAAGCTTGTTGCAATAACACACAGAACAAAAAACACAAGGAAGAGCCTAGCAGCTGTATAAAACTCCCTCTGAGCTCCAGTCTCCACAGAAGTTCACCAGCCCCAGCAACCAGCATGACCAGCCAGTCTCAGGGAATCCAGCAGCTTCTGCAGGCAGAAAAACGTGCCAAGGACAAACTGGAGGAAGCCAAAAAAAGTAAGTAGCTGGCCTGGTTTTACTGTACTTCTCAAGTTCAAGCCCTTCAGAATTACAGTAGCTTACAGAGAAAGATTATTTCATCTGTATACATGCACTACTGTTGTGCCTTTACGGCAGCCAGGCATTTACTCATACCTGATCAGAGTTTGCTTAAAATCCTGTGTGCTTGTATGTACGTGTACACGCTCCCTATGACATTAAAAAATATTCTTTGTTATATTCATCCTGTCATCTGCATTTGTTCTTCTTTTATCTCAATGCTGATAATGTCATTGTTGCTTTGCTATTTAAATTAAAATCCTACATACCTTTGGCTGCCAGCTGTGGAGGACCACACTCCAAACTCTATTTTTCTTTACAGGTCTTGCTAAAATTTTTCAGTGTTCCTCTTTACTTGCAACATCCAGTGACTTGTCTCCTAATTGAAGCTAGGCTTCAAAAATTTGTATTACCACTAAGGGGAGACTTAAGCACCCTGATAATAGTCAAAGTCACAGCAAAACCATGAGCACTCTCAGTAATATAATAGATCATTCACAGAAGTTTTATTACATGGTACAAGTTATTATTCTCCTGAGTGCAGGTACAACCACATGAGTCATTGATCTGCACTAACACTGAAACATTAATACTGTTTTCTGGAGCTATCTTGCTTTAGAAACCAGCAGCAGAATGCAAAGGAAATGCATGACAGTGATGTCAAGTGGAGCAAGAGCATGATTAAAGGAATATACTTTGTTTACCAGGAAGAAATAGGAGCTAAACAGAATAATTTGTGTAGTTTCCATATCCCTTCTACATGTGAATCAGCATTGTTGTGTGTTCATTAATTTTGAGTGTGATGTGTCAATTTGTACGGCAGCACACAAAAATAAGTAGAAAGGCAAGTCCCTTCCCTAAACATCCAGCCACTGCCTGTGCTTTGCAGATAAAATAGAGATTAAAACAAATCCTCCCACCTTCATAAAACAGAACTCTCAGGCAGAAACCTGAAAGCAAGGGACAGTTAAGCAGTGTTTTGATCTCTTACACAGCCAAACCAGGAGCTCTGGGAGGGATGTATTTTCCCTTCTCATGTAAGGCACAGGAAACACACTGCTCCCTCAAAGCAAAGAGCACACAATCCAGAAAGGCACAGCCTCAGTGGAGGGAGAAGGAGTTTGGCCTGAAGACAGACTGCAGAATCAGGCCTTTAACCTATCAAAGCTTAAAGTGGGTTACCCTTTACTTTTGCGTTTGGGTGGGGTTTTGTTGCTTCAATTTCATTTGTGTTTGTTTTTAAAACCAGAGGAGTCACTTTAGCTTTTCTATAAGTCACTTAAAAAGGAAGCTTCATAAATTAAGGAACTCCAAAAATGAAAAGAATCATTGTAACATAAAAGTGATGACCAAAGATAAATGTCTTGCAGAATCCAGACACAGTTATGGATGCATCTCCTCTACTCTGCAAAAGACACACTCCCTTGGCATCACCTCAGCCTTACTTGGAGTGCTTGTGATAAGAACAGGATTTCTTACAGATAAAGTATCTTCAGACCCCTCTGAGTCAGAAATTTAAATTAAACCACTACCAGTGTTTACATCCACACTAACACACCAGTAGGAGTTATTCACCAGCTACAGAAAAACAGCTATGAAGAATTTTGCTATCAGTGAAATTATTTAGAGTAAAAATATATCATCACTGTGGCTTTCTTTTCTTTCTTTACTTTTAAGACCACGATTTTCTTGCATTTATAAAAATTATTAAGGAAAATTAAAATTTCAATACACAAATTCAAACATAAGAAAACAGCCCAGTGACCATACAGCCCAGTGACCATGAGAGAGGAACAGGCTGCCCAGAGGCTGGGGAATCTCCATTCTCAGAGACATTCAAAAGCCACTGGATATGGCCCCAATTAAGCTGCTCTTGCTTCCATCAAGGAGTATATCCTATAGGTTCCTTCCAGCCTTAGTAGTTCAGTATGATTCCATGAAAAACCTCAAGAATTTCCAAAATTAGCAGACCAAGGACAAACAGTTTAAATAAGCCCACCCTGGATTTTGTGCTAAACTAAGCATTATAGGTAATCTACCAGCATAATTATACCTAGACAAACATTATATTCAACATTGCAAGAAGTTTGCAGTGAAGCTACAGAACAAAATAAAAATTTCCATATTGTCCCTAATTTAAGTATTTTTCATAGCACTGTCACTACACCACCTAAGATAACTATGGCAGCATAACTTAAATACTCTGGGACAAGGGCAAAAGGGATTCTTTTAGAGGCAAATCTGTCTGCTCCAAGCTGGGATTACTTCAGCAGCCCCTTCCCAGGTTGATTCTGCAGTTAGATCAAAACAAAGGATTGCAGAGCTTGTCTGTGAGCATAAAAGCCAAACTTTAAGGAAATACACGAAGTGCAATAGATCTGTGCAGTGCAATCGGCTGACGTGCACACACAGCTCGGTGAAACAAGGACGCGCTGCTCCACCCCGGAGTGTCCAGCTCAGATCCAGCGGGCACCAGCTGGGCTCAGCAGCCGCTGCTCACTGCAGGCCCGGGCTGCCGGAGAGAGCACGGCGCCCTTCCAGCCGTGCCGCGGCTGCCGCAGCCCTGTCACCTCCCCTGTCACCTCCCGTGTCACCCCAAGCAGGCATTGCACAACGCCAGGCTGCTGTGCTGGCACCGGGACAGCAGCTGGCAGCTTGCTCATTGCACACAGCAGCAAAGGGCGTTGGCGAGGAACTGAGACCAGCAAAGCCAGCCTGCTGCAAAGCCAGCCTGCTGCAAAGCCTTAGTGTTTACAGCCGATACCCGCACAACCAATCACAATGTGGTGTGAACGCACATAATGTTGTGTATAAACAGTTAATGGGCCTAGGTTTTGCTGACATATGTGCAGTTGTTGTTAATGCGAAAGCCACTTGAAGTGCTGAAAAAATTAGCAAATAAAATTATATTGATACACACAAAGTAAAAATACAGTGCTAAAGACCCTGTATACACACTTTTTTTTACTTCTTGCTCAACACCCTTTTTTCTGGCATGATATCATTAGCTGATACCATTTATACCTGAAAAATTATTAGTATTTTAAATAACTAATGAAATGAACATGTGCAAAGCTGAAATTATTAAATTGATTAAACACAAGCCAAGCCAGTGTGCAATCCTTTGGCCTTTTGAACATGGTGCTGCTTTATCTATCATTTTTATTTTAACCGCAGTTTGGATCCCAGAAATAACTGAGCATTGTCAGTGCCAAGGCATCAATTCCTGAAATTTTTTGGGGGTAAAACAAGGGAAACAAATGTGTCATGAACACTGGGCTTAGCAAAACTTTTTCTCCTCTAGATTTTTATGTGTTCCCTTGAATTTCTCATGCCTAATAAAAAGGAAACTCAGATGAAAGATTATAGAAATTCAGATTTAAACCAAATGTTAATTAAAACAAGATATGGTAAACTGAATAATATCTATGGCATTCTCTTGGAAGATATCCAAGACATATTTTATCTACTGAGAAAGCTATACATAATGCTCAGCTGCCTCCATTCTATTTTATTAAAAGTACAAAATAGTTTTCTCAGAATGCTCATCCGCAAATCCCATTTTCCAGACAAGTTAGCAAAGACAAGTGAAGTGGTTCTATTTTAAGAAAATATGATTAATTTTTGGCAACCTCTTCAAATGACTTGATTTCTATGCAGAAATTCAGCTAGAAGCCTAGAGCATATGTTTGAAAACAAAACTCCAATTTTAGCATTGCAGTTTTTTGAAAGTGAGATAACTTAGTGTTTGAACAAATTAAAATGCAACATTTTTGCCTCCTACTGTCTTTCTTGTAAGAGCTAAAAAACTCCAAGGACCTAAAACACTTCAGTTCTTGTGGATCTAACCAGAGCAGGATGTTTCATTAACATCACAGAAATACCTAGAAAGAAGAATATAGCCTTTCTCCATGCTAAAAACACCTTCCCATGTTAGGCAAGAAAACTGTATACAGTGCTGATTGGTCATAGCAAGTTTTTTAAAATTTGACCAATTTAACACGATGCCTAAAAATTTCTAGGCTGTGAGCAAGAAAACCAGGCATAACACAGCTGTTTTGTTCATCCCCATCTTCAAGGATGGAAGGAGGAACAGAAGACCAGCAGCAATCCCCACAGTTTGACTTTTGTGGCAAAAGTCTCTTCGAACTCAGGGCTTTCTGTATCTCACCTTTATGAACCAGAGGAAATGCCATAGGGCCATGCTGGTCTGCCTATCCTCCTTCTTGCCCTCTTTTTGCATGATATTGGCTAGATTTCAGTGCTCTGCCACCCTTCAGTGTGTAAGGGTTGATTTCAGCTTGGCTGTGCTCTGCAGAGAACCCAACCCAGCAGATCAGTAAGGCTTTGAAAAGGCAGTCCTGTATTGCACAACCACGGTAGCAGACAAGTGGTTAACAACAGAGCGATTAATTAATTTTGGTTTGTCTCTAGTGGAACAGCAGGTTAAGCTCTACTTTCTGCTTAACTTAATCAGGTGCAGCATATGCACCATCACATATGTTGGCAGTTGCCGATTCTGTCCACAACGTTGTTGAACTAGCAGTAATTTACTCACAGCTTTTCCACTTAATTAAATAGGAAGCAGCAGGTTCCTGCTGTGCCAATCCTAAAGGCATCGTGGAAAAAATGAAATGGCTGCCACCCTACAGTGACATCCTGTGTATTGTGCTTACTCCAGAGCACTGCCAAGGGCTGACACGTATGTACATATATACTCTTTGGTTCACTGTCTGCATTATCAGAGGCAACTGAACTGCTTTATAGTTAATCTCCTTCCATTTTGTGCATTTTAAATGGATATATTTATCTATCTGGTGGCCAAATATGCAACATATTTACTACAGATGGCCCCCCAGATGGAATTTGAAATTTAAATCCCACTGATTTTGAAATAATTTAATTTGCTATAGAGATCCAGTTCCTCAGCTGGTGAAATTGGCAAAGCTTCATCGTAGTCACTCCCCCTCGACTGCCAGCTCCAGAGAATCACCCTCCGGCACCACTCCTACAGAGTGGAAACCCTACAAAAGGCTGATCAGCTCCAAATTTGGAGAGGAGAATAAGGGAAACTTCAAAATACAGACCTAAACCTGGTTCCAAATTTTGTTGTCCAGACCTATGTCAGGCTCTTACACAGATCTGTCTGTTCACTCGTCCTGGTCCCAACACTTCATACAGTGAGTGGCAGAAGCTGGGGGAAATCAGTCTTTCTCAAACAAATACAAACTCTGGAAAAATACCCACTAGGTTTCAAACAGCCTCTCATCCCTTCATACATTAGTGGCTCAGTGGGAGAAGGACTCTGAGAACTTTCATTTCCCTCATGAGAGAGCCCTGCACTGATGGGCTGGGAGTCAATAAAGCTATCCAGTGCCTCAGTAGGCTGCTCCCTCCTGTAAAAAGCCTGTGTACATGCCACCCCCGAGGTTACACAACAACCACACCCACAAAAGCCAACAGTTCAGGAATCAAGATTTAAAAGGTAATTCCTGCTTCATACATCGCTCTGCTTCTACTCACCCATCTGCAGATAATTATTTTGGAAGGAGCTATCAACTGGAGGAGTAATTTCCTGCTGAATCAGGTATTTTACCCAGGCTTTTGCTGAACCCTGCATGTATTAGAACAAACAGTCTTCCTCCCAAGCTTCAGCTTCCTCATTATGCCATGCCCAGTGGAAGCAGGTTGCTCCATGACACACCTGATAAAGCTTCAGAAGCCCAGCTCAGGTGTAACCAAACCAGTGTAACAGCTTGGAGAAATATCAGAAATATTTATGCTCATCTTCCTAGCCTAGGCAGAGAGTGTTTCCTAGGATTTCAGAAAAGAAGATAAAAAGCATCTTTTGTCTTCTGTGCTTGAATTAAAAACCTAAAAAAAAAAGGTTCATATTGCTCAGTAGTGTTAAATAGGTTGTTACAGTAAGTAAATAAATCAGTGTGCCACATGAGATCAAGATGGCTCTTTCAGTTGCCTAGGCTGCCACTCTCTCATTCTTGTGATATCCTAATTTAAGCAACTAATCAGCTTTTCAGCCACTGAAGGTATTTCTCCTGTTAAGAAAAAGGAAAAAGCTTATTCCCCTGCTCCTAAAATTCTACCTGCTCAGCAGAAAGAGACCCCAAAAGTCAGCATCTGCCCAGGTGTCTCACATATATCAACATTCCATGCAATTTCATTCTATAGTTATAAAATTACTTTTTCCTCACAAGGTAGTGTAGCAGAATCCTGAGGAGATCTGTGCAACTTTATCAACTTTATAAATGACAGAGAAGCCCCCAGGGGTTTTATGACACTGTCGTCATCTTGTTCATACAAACATTTCAACATCACCTTTCCATCAAGCCATTTACTCTTACTCTTTACATGACAACCCTACTAGATCCAGGAAGTACCTTATGCCCACAATGACCTATGTGCTTTTGATTTGACTAGCCCATACTATTTTACCTAAAACAAAGTAATTATTCACAGCAAACAAAATTAGGTTTTTAAGCAAGACTGGTGAGGAGGAAGTCTCTAGTTTCCACTACATCCTAGATTGTCTCCTTACAGATCACCTTATTTAAAATGAAAAGAAAAAAATAGTTTAATCCCTTTCATGATTTCTGTGCACTGGCAAAGAATACCATTTATCTCCTTCTCTTAATCACTCACCTCTGAATTTAACAAAGATTACTAGGAAAGGGTGGGGGACCGAAGGACAAAGCCCGAAAGTTGCAACTCAGTTTGGTAGTGGTTAAGACATCTTGCATTATTTTGGATATCTGCCAGCTTTAAGCAGAATCCAGTTGGTGTGGGATGAAGGCATTCTGGCAACCAGTCAATACAGGAACTCTTACAGAATAACGTCTTTTCCCATCCGTGACAACTAAAATCTGTTATCTGGCTGCTACTACTGCTGATGAAGAAAAGATAGATATTTATTTCATCACCAAGCTGTGATTAGAAAAAAATGCATTTATGTTGAGGGAAGGCATCTACTTGTAAAAAGACTTCTGTTGTCAGCAAACTAAGAGGCTCTTCCCTTGATGTATGCTTCTGCCAGGAAGTTGGTCTCAGAAGAGGGGTGCTTGCATGACTGGCTAGTAGTCAAAAAAGTATCCTAAGTAAATCACTTCTTGACCATTCTTGTGCAAATAAATCTGATGGAGAAGATTTTCAGTGAAGTCAGTGTTCTACTATGCCAGCTAAAATATCTCTGGAGAGATTCATCTTTGGGGATACAGAGATGGTATGAAATAAATGCTGATTCTTCTCCATCTAGGAAAGGGTAAAAGACTGAAGCAGGCCAAGGAAGAAGCCACAGCTGAGATAGACCACTACAGACTACAGAGGGAGAAGGAATTCAGAAACAAGGAAACAAATGTAAGTAAGAGACCTGGGTATGTGCTTTTGTCATACCAAACTGCTCAATGGTAAACCAAATTGCTTCCAAGAGTACTACATGGAGACAGACTCCTGCAAACCACTGTGTTCATACTGATTAAACACAGGGGTGTCTACAGTGTCTATATACTTCATTTGGACTTTTTCACAGGCTTTGAATGCATTTATAGAAGAAATTGTGGACATTCACCACTAAAATGGTCCAGATTCCATATCTGGTTCATGCTGATGCTTTGAAGACATATGTCCCTTAAGAAAAAATACTTTGGCATCCTTTTTCTATAACTACAGACAGACCTAGTTCCTGTCCTGAAACTAGAGGATTCAGTAAGGTGGATGTGTCAGAAAAAGCAAAAGTTTAAAATGTTGCTTTCCATTTCTGTTCCACTTCAGCTGTTACTTTTCATTACATATAAGACTGCATCTTTTATCAACTGGAATCACCAAAACTTTGGAGTTTTTCACTGTTTCTATAGTAAAGTGGTCTGACTTGATATTTTTATATCTAAATAAAGCCATTTTATACATTTATGGCATCTTGCATTTTTCTCTAGTATTTCCATGAAATTCACAAACTATTCTCATTTTACCAGGTGACCTTCCTCTTACATTTTTGGTCTTGTTTTTCCCCAGCTTGTATTGTGCAAAGGCAAGGAAAATACCTGTGCAAAAAAGGACACAAAAAAAAAAACCCCAAAACCAAAGAGGTCAAACAAAATCTGCTTTATAAACCCATCATTTCAGTCATAGTTCATATAAAACATTTTCCAGCAGGGATCACAAGCCTTAGGAACACCTGCACCCACAAAGTCTCTATCATACCCTGTCAACCCCCAGACACACTGTCACACAGGCAGGCCAGGTAGAAATGTCTCAAATGCACAATTTCAGTTGTTTGCTGACACCAAAACAAAGTAAAAACACCTCTAAAATTTGTTCACCTTTTCAGACAAGCCAGACTTCTTGTTCTATATCTTGATAGCAGAAGATGTTGCTTTGTTATGAACTCAAATTTTTCATCACAATCAAATTAAAGCTGCAGGGAAAGGCCACTATTTGTCGAGTGAACGTTTCACACGGGCAGGGACAGAGCACATACTGCTCCTGGAGTGCCAGCACATTGCACAAGATCATTGCAGTCCTCCTCCCAACTCCCTGGCCCCATCATAGAACATTCATCTACCCAGACAAATGCCATCCTTGTTATCCTGTGTCTGGGAGGCAGTTGGGAGCTCCAGCAAAGCCAGTGCAGAGGGAGCTCTGATGCCCAGTTCAGTGACTTTCTCGGATATTTGGACACAAGTATTTTTAATTCTCTGTCACTGTCTCTTTTAATGCCATTCTTCCTCTTATTTTGTGTCACTTGTATCCAAATAGGAGCATATTTTCTCACACTATGAGATGCTTCATATCCTCCCAGATTTAACAACAGCAACAGAAGAATAATGAATGAGGTTAGAATGGCAATATGCAATATCTGTTTTCAAAACAATGAAAATTTTTTGCCCGGATCTCAAATCAATTTTTCTCGACTTTGTAGGGTTTTCACTCAGTGTCTGAGGTCACCTAACTCTGGAGATGTGCAGCCTAGTTCTGAATTTTGTTGCTTCTGAGCCAATGTAATATTTTAGTAGCTTTGAAATTACACTAGCATAGAATCTATGGGGAAAGTAAGGGACGGACCTTCAAGGTCAGCAGGAATCATAAGCTAAGCAGAGTATTGCCTGCATTCTGCAAGCAAAAGGTCCTCAAATGTGGAAGCCGAAAAAGAGAGGGAAAAACACATAGAAGAGTAAGAATTTACTATGTCAAATTACAATATTAGCATGAGCTGAAAAAGCAGGTCTGCAGAGGCTCTTCTTAAAATTATAATAATTTTCTTGAGGCTTTTCAAAAGTATTTAGTAGCTGGATAACATGTAACTATGTGGGACCTCTAGAAAGTTACTCTCCCCAGTGGAAAAATTCAGTTCATAAATCTGGTCTAAGCAATACAACCTTTTCCACACACAACTCTTGCAACTTGTCTAAAAGTTAAAATAAAATGTCAGCCAAAAAATATTTATTGTAGAAAACTCTAATGTTTTCCCAATACTTATTACTATGTGTACAACCTGCATTTTTTCCAAACTGAAAAATGGTTTACATCTGGAATATGGACAAATGTCTCACTATGTTGCCAGGTATTGATAAATGGAATAGGGAAGGTGGCTTGTGCAAAAGATGCTTTTCCTTCTTTTAAGGACTAATTTTGGCTGAAACCACACAGAAAATAGAACTAATGACCCCTCCCTTGCCTCTGGTCATGCTCTAGGCACCCCGCTAATATATAACAGGTTAGCTCCACCTGCTAGTCCACCCCAGAGAACCATCACAGGAACAAGAACAATATGTTACTTATTCCTTTTTTATTGTGCCAGCATGCAGAATATGCAGAAATGTCTTCTTCTCTCCACATGGAATTCTTTAGCTGGAAACCATTTTTTCTGCTGGTATCTGCAGGACTTTTCCATAAGGGAAGAATTCAAGGGATGTTGGGGAAGTGGGGGAGGAGGGAGAAAAGTCACAGATTTGGAACATGTGCATCTGTTTATAACATAACCTTGCTAAAATGTTCAGTGAGTCTAGAGTCAATTAAATTCTAAGCGAATGTCCTGATATTAACTGTGCCAGAAGATGTCTGGTATTTCGCCAGATAAGAAAATGTAACATTAAAAGACCTTGTCTGAGGCCTGTTGAGGGTTATACATCACTAACTGCTGAAGACATTTCAAGTACTCTGAAACTGTAATTATGCATTTTCAGGAAGGCTTTTCCATGTTTGGTCCTTAGCTGCACTCACAGGCATTCTCAGTGAGGCCAAACGAAGGCACACAGTGATAGAACTTAGCTGCCTAGTCATTAAAATAGAAAACAAATTAAAATGAGCCATATAAAAGACAAAACATACACAATGTTTTTCCCATAGTGAGCTGGGAAACTTTCATTACACAGGGAGATTCCCATTGCCAATGAGCATATGAGAGTTGCCTTTAATCCTGCTTTTATGCACACAGTTGAACCCAGATCAAACCCTCACTGCTTGGAAGGACTGTGATGTGTTTGTGTTATGCTTGTGCTACATGATGAAGAAAAGTACAATAAACATGGTCATATCTAACCTCTCATTTTGCTCAGAGGTCTTCTGCTTTTCAGGTAATGGGCTCCCAAGGTAACCTCTCTGCCAAAATAGAAGAGCAAACAACAGAAGCCATCCGAAACCTTACAAGCAGCTACCACAGGAACATGGAGGGCGTGATGAAAAAGCTCTTGAGCACAATATGTGACATCAGCCCTGAAATTCACCCAAACTTCAGACCTGCAGTTTAAGATTCATTGATGGGCTGTGTTAGTAAAAACTAGCCTTCTTTCTTGATAAGCATAAATACTTCCTCATGTATTGTTTCTGTATGTGTGAGAAAAAAAGAGCACTGAAGCCAAAAGCACCCAATTCCATACAGGCTTTTGATGTGACAGGAATTACACAGGGTTTCACAAGCATTTGTTGGAATATTGTTTGCTGTAGCTAAGCCCCTGTCATTTAGACAGGGGCAAGTCAACAACAGCAGAATAAATGATTATTTGACATCAGCAGGTTTTCAGTGGGAGTCTTTGTTCCTTTTGTCTTATAAAATGTTCTGTACTTGGATGTTATATTGCATGAAGCCTGTTTATCCCAATTTTTACTGTACTTCAAGTCACATGAAATAGAGTATCACAAAAAAACTAAAACTGAACATTTCTGATTTTCTTGTGACACATGGAGTGGTCAGGTTATGGGCCATGCAGGAACATTTTATTTTGGTCAAAAAGAATAGGTCAAAAGGTTTGCAATTTTTCTATGTTAGCTTAAAGCAAAATACAATTAACTCATACAAAATTATGCTTAAAAGCCATACTTAAAGTATTTTCCTAATATTTAACTGCACCACAAACTTTATATATCTTTATTAAGGCTAGAAATGAGAATAAGCATAAAAAGTTGCTATGGTGCAAGGGGCAGGCTAGCACTCTATACAGTTACCCTGAAAGCACAGGAGCCCAAGGACTCAAACTCTACGCCAGTTATGCTAAATGGTACCTGAATCCACAGGTTGTTCACCAGAAATTGCATCAGCTACAGCTCATTTCTGCTACCCTAAGCAACCTTGGGTAATACTTCCCTCTGCAATAGCACAGATTTCCCTTGGAGTAAATCTTACTGAAGTTAGGAAAATACAATATGAGCCGTGCTCTCAAGGTGAAGCCCATTCAGTCTGAAGGGAGGCTGAGGGGAGGCACTGATGAAGGGGGGGATCTGACACACACCTGCACTCTGAGCTACTTCAATGCCTTGTCTCCACTACAAAATTACACCAGACTAGAAAAGAAGATTGAGATATTGCAATGACTAGCAAACAATAGCCATGATTTTAGTCCATGTAGACACAGACAAATCATTTCAATTTCACAGCAGCTAGTCATAGGCAATCTGCTGTTCCAGCAAGGTTTACACAGTTGACGTGCTGTCATGTGTAAAATGACCGTAAAGCTGTAGTCAACCTAAAGTCAGCAAACATGACTCCTCAAGGCTGTGCCTGGATACTACATAAGCTCCAAGCCCTGATTGTTGCACTCTCCTGTGCTTGATCATATTCTCTGGGGACCCAAGGATGCTGAGGAATAGGAAAGAAACTAGAAATCCTATTGACACCAGCTGAAAGGCTCATTTATTTAGGAGCTCTTTGAACCAATGTGTGATACACTTTAATTTACTGAGGGGATGAAGGCACTCTGGTCCCAGCCTATGTGCAGGACCCAATGCAGGCTCCTTCCTGCACAGCTTGGGGCAGTCAGAGCTGCCTCACAGCCCAGGGGCACGTGCCTCCAGCTTGGGTCATGGCTGCAGCCCCAGGGCAGTGCTCAGCTGTGAAACACAGATCTGGGAGCCTAAAGTCAGCAAGGTAGAATTAACAGGGACCCTCACAGGGCCTCACTGCGGCGCTCAGGACTGCCCTGCTTTCTCTCTGGCCTACCTCAGCATGCTTGTCTCCTGCTATCACTTCTGAAAGTACAGAAATGTTGCGGGTTTAGCTGCAGAACTAAAGAACTTCCCATTGCCAGCTGCTTGGGATAAAACACATCCCCATGGTGAGAGCAGAATTGCCACAGCCTGGTGGGCAGCAAAATCAAGCAGCAGCTTCTCAGAAGGCAGCAGCCCAAGTTACAGGAAATAAAGGTTTGTCTTCCTTGTTACCTTGCTTATTTTTATGACAATCCCTCTCTCCCTCGTTCTTGCCAAAATCTGTCTTCCCTCACCAACTGCTTCTCCTG
Organism: Cisticola juncidis; assembly: GCA_013400215.1. Lineage (NCBI taxonomy): Eukaryota > Metazoa > Chordata > Aves > Passeriformes > Cisticolidae > Cisticola > Cisticola juncidis. Next base: position 5,833,247 of record VXBR01000779.1, read on the forward strand.
CAAAGCTTTCAAGGCTGTCTGTACCTTCTGACCCTAATGGTCACTCACACATCTCTTACTTAAATATTCTCTGCCCTGCAGTCACAGCCATGACCTGCCTGTATCCTTGCTATCACCTGCATACCCGAGATATACACTGAGTATTAGATTATGAAACTTTTTTGAACATGATTATGTTGAACTCTGGCTAGTCTGCAGCTACCACTAATGAAAAAGGAATGAGTTTGATAAGATTGGGTCTTTGATCTCGAGATATAAATCTGAAAGCTTTTAGCACTCTGAGCATTCACTCTCTTCTACATTCAGTTGTACTTCTGGACATAAAAAAATGGTCATACCATCACTTTTAGATCTACAGAGGTAAGGGTCAAATTAGACTTCATATAATTTGGCAAGATTATATTAAATTAAGATTGTAAATTACCAGCTGCAGCAGTGGAATATTGGGATGCCAAGAAAGCACATGCTGAGTTTATAAGTGCATGAAATACTTTGTATGTGACAGTTACATACTCATGATAATAGTAAATAATTATTCCATGCAAAAGAAAAAAAAAAAGAAGGATGAATAATTTCAATTTTTTTAATCCATTAAAAAAAGGTTAAAATGGTTACTCTGAATTAGCAGTCACCTACCAGGGATGATTACAAATGCCCTTTCATCTCCTGGGGATATTCCCTGACCCATGGGAGCCCCCAGTCCTCACAGTGTCCTGACACTTCATTACCTAAATGCACCAATGCAGTTGCCAAATAAAATGGCAGCATCTCACATGTCACAACACAAACAGATTTTAAGAAATAGAAAGTCACATATAGATGGCTCTCACATAAATATTTCTCTTTTGTTTCATAATTCCCATTTAAATCAACTGCAAAATTCCCACAGTGTGACATATTAGGACTGAAACAACAAACTTGAGTTTCCTAAATTGGCTCAATTCTCCACTGGCTTACAAGACAGGGGTTAACAAGGCTCTTTCTGTCTGGAAATGGAGACCTGTATTAATCAATAAATTCTAAATTTGCTGATTAAAGTATCTCAACAAGTGGAAAAGGTCATGCCAGTAGAAACTACAAAAATTGTTTTATACAACTCATAACATGGATTGGGCTGAATTTCTCTGGCTGTTCTCCCTCAAAATTCTCCTTTGAGTTATAATATATGAGCAGGTAGTGATGTGGTTCCTATTCATGTGTGATGAGGGAAGATCTGTAAACTCATGCCAGTAAGACAGAATATCTTTCAAGTCTAAGTAAAGTAAAATGAAACAGACATGAAGAATTAATACTATGCTCTGTGTTGAAGATGTCTAGTGACTTTCCCATTAATTTCTGAAGAGATTGGAAGCGAGGTTTGGGAAAACAGAACCAGATGTTAATCCATTACATAGATTATGATATTAACTGAAATTTTTCCATATTAAAATACTTGGAGGTTCATACAGTCTGTAAAACATAAGTTGTTCTTGTAAATCATCATATGTAGTGTATAAGTGTGTGTGTATTAAGTTTTAACAGAACAAAATATTTCAGTCCCTGACCTAAAAGATTTTGTAGCTCCAGGGCTGTGAGGAATGTTTCCCTGTAAGTTGGGATAGGGTGCTCTGCTGTTGCAGAGCTCAGGAACCACCACAAGGCAGGTGACAACAGACTGCTGTGACATACAGTCACAGATGTGAACCTGCAGATCCATACTTTCACACACAGCCTTGTCCAGAAGCATCCTTAACTGCACACAAAGCAGGAAAGGTGTCTGTGTGTAAGGATATATTGAGCATCCCTGCAGCAGGGGACAGTGGCAAACTTTGGGTACAAATTTGGGCAGGGTCAGGCATCAGACTGAGTCTGGGGCTGAAATATAAAGACATTGTCAGGCTATTAAAGCTATACCTTCCATTATGTGCAGTGGCACTGGCTGCTAGCTACACTGACAGGCAGGTAATACTGCCATCAGTTAAAGATGTGTACAGTAACAATTCTTACAAAAGAAGGAATGAACCTTGCCCCTGTGGGCCATCACTGGAAATACATTATGTTCAGCTGGAACTTCTCTTAACTGGATGCATCTTTCAACTACAGATTTGTTTTTTTATCAAAATAACAGCGTGGAAACTAATCAAATGTTGTTGAGACACAATTCTTCTTCAGTCTCAGCCACAAGTCAGGCTCACACTCTAGGATGTCCTCACCAAAAGACTAACTCATGGAATGGTACCCATGTGGCATCTCATCATCACCTTCTCCATACTCTGGGGCAAAGAACATGGCCCTGACTGTCCAACAACTCAGTGCAGAGCCAGGTGCTATCGAAAATAAACATGAGGGGAGGAAAGCATACCAGGCAAAGATTTGGGGGTGACAGCAGCAATTCCAGGTCTTTTCTGTTCCAGAAGTCTCCCACAGCCACATGTTGATTAAGTAGGAAACTTGAGCATTATGTAAAGTTACCTTCTGCTTCATGGATACAATGCATATTCCTCAAAGCCATTTCCTCCAGCTCCTCATTGCAATAGAGGGAATGCCTGTTCCACAAGCATCATGTATTCCTGTCAGCTTCACTGTGGCCTGCTCTGCACAGATTTGATTATTCTGCAGTTTATGGTACTGTAAGGCACTTCATACTCTGATCCTTCCCCGAGGAACATTAAGGCTTGTTAGAAGTACATGACCCAACCAGTATTACTACAAAACACTTGGAAAATGTTACATTGGAGTACTGTTAATACACTCTGTTGCATTTGCACTACATGGCTGCATGTGGAAAATCTGATGACTTGCAGCTTATTAACTTACTGAGATTCCTCACTGATTTTATGAAAGATATGCCACAACTGAACTACCTGACCCGGGGTGATTCCTGGAAGTTCCTCTGGCTGCAGATGTGATTTATTTCCAGGGACATCAGACTTCAACATGCTACCCAATTTCCATAACACTTTTGGAAATACAGGATTTTTGAGTAGATCTGTGCTCCAAAACCAAGCTTTCCACAAAACATGCCAGAAAAATTGCCTCAAAACTCGCTATTGAATAGACCTTACTTTAAGAATCACAGCATTTGTAATTCACCTGTAACAAACCAAAGGGCATAAATGTTAATATAAAACAGATCATCAATGTCAATATAACCTAATTTGTATAACCCCCTCTATATATTTCATGTAAATAATTAACAATCCTGTGGCACTGATTTATTGTACAAAAGAGATAGATAGATAAAAATAGATATATAACATAAAGGTAATCTATGTATGTGTCTGTGGCAAATAAATCTAGGATTTTGTGTCAGCCTCATTTCCATGCAGACTTACTCACAGGAAATGAGCAATCCCATTGCTGGCGTGGGATGATTCATACCTGTGCTTTAAATGGAGTAAAGGTGAAGTGTGGAGGCAGTTCTGAGTGCAGAAGGGAGATGTAGCAGCCAGCACAGACTGCCAGGGCACGTGGGTGCTCAGAATTGCTCCTGCCATGAATTCTGATCCACATCTCTTCTCCAAGGGTGGCTGCCCTGCACCTCACACCAACACTGCTGTTGTTCTACCAGCCCATGAACACACAGCCTTGACTTTCCAAAAACCTGGCTCCCCAAGCATCAGGAGGATATGTTTAACCTCTTACTCATGATTTCCCAGCTGTTAGCAGCTGCAAAGAATGTTTAATAAATGAAATAATTGTGCCTTATAAGAGATTACCACTTCTTAACAACATATCTACTAAGATAAGTTTCAAGGAAAAAAAAAACAAAGTATTGTTTCCTATTAACACTTAACTGCTCTGTCTGTATGTGCTATGGGTAACGTTTCTTATGGCACAGGCTGCCAAATCCATTCAGAATATTTTCCCTAATGTCTTTTCCATTCAGTTCTGGATACCAAACTACCATTCAGCACTTTTCTCTTATTTTTAAACCTTTTTCCTTCCACATCCTTTGGAATCACCAACAGAAGTGACATTGAGAGAATAATTTACTGCAAGGTGAAGAGTCTGGAGAATCCTCATCCATCCCCATAACTACACCTATTTCCAATTCCTACTAACTTCTACAATTTCAACTGATTCATTTATATATATGAGCAAATATATATGTCCCATGTGTATATTTCATATTCAAGAAGTAATTTTCATTATTTATTCAGTTTTTCCTTCTGAGCATAATTATTTACCTATCTTGGAAAAATAAGCAAAAAATACTCTTCTACTTTTTTGTGTCAAATTCAAGCCTGAGTGATTCATCGGTTTCCAATTAATCACTGCCTAAAGGAGCCAATATTCACTATAAAGGACTTTAGACCTGGAAATATTCCTTTCAAACTTGTTTTTATGTAGAAATATTGGGAGAAAACCACCAAAGACTTGACTGTCAGCTGCTGAGAATCACTGGAAGTCAGGTGATACTAACAGGGTAGCAATCAACACAATTTTGTGAAAATCTGTGAGCTCTGCATCTGTCTCTGGCACTTTCTGTGTTGTGCTGTTCCACAATGTCCCAGCATGTCTCCTGCTCTGCTGATGTTATTGCTCCTATTTGAACCTAGATTCAGTAAGATAAACACCTTGTGATGGAGGGGGTTGCCAGCCTAACAAGGCACAAGAAAGATGAGTGCATGGTCACCGTTTGTGCCAGGTCTGTGTGCAGGCACTCTGCTGCCCAAATAGCCCACTATCAATGACACGGGCTGCAGGGCACACCAGAGAACTAAGGAGAATTTCAAAGTGGAACTGCCTCTCAGGAAAATTGGTACTTTCTGAGAGAACTTTCCATGAAGTTTTTCAGTAAGCTCAAGCTTGACATTGTGCTGCTCTATTATTTTCAATGAGAATAGCTTTAATAAAGAGAACTAATTCTGAAACACACTGCAATACCCTCTGGACCAAGTCTGCTTGCTTGCACAGAACAAATGGATAGAGCCATGTTCAGTGAAACATGAAAATTTGTCACAGCTTTGATCTGTACAGAAATTCAGTAATTCCACAGCAAAGCATGGTGGTTAGAAATGATTCACTTGTTTGAGATGTGGCTCGTTCAAGCACTAAGACCAATATTTATTCTCTTTAGTGGTTAAGAAAGATGTCATACTCTGAAGAAAATATGTTCCACACAGAAGCATGTGGACTTGTCAGCAAACACTGAATGTCGTCATATATACTAATATGTTATTAATTGCTTTGTGGATAGTAAAATCAAGTCCCTGATATTCTTCAGAGTGAAAATATCTTTCCTCTCCTTGAAATGGAGAGCAAACTTGTATCCTACACACTAACATGGATGCCAGCATTCCTCAAAATCTTGTGCAGCTTTTAAATTAAACTTGAGAATCATTCTCTATTACCACGTGGAAAAGGGAAGATTAAATGTGTACTCGTTAAGACAGCATGCACTTAAAATTCAAAGCCTTAACAAAAATGGCACTATGCAGTTTACAGTTGACTTGCAGACATAAAGTTTAATGAGCCTCTTTGTTTTCTCACCCCTCTGCAACTGGTTCCAATTCTTTTAACTATTCCTTTGCCTTGTAAATTCAGGTCCATGTGAGGTGAAGATCAGTGTGAAGGTGTGTCTGAGTTTGTGTTTCAGAGCCCCGCTTCCCTCAGCTCCTCCTGTGAGACTGGAGCGTGCAGAGCACCACCAGCAGCCAAGGGCAGGAGTCAGCCCAGAAACTGGCACTGCAGTGCTTACAAATGTTTGTGGAGAAAAGAACATCAGTGGGACATGCACAGGCATTTGCTGACCTTACAGGCTACTCCTGGTTTTCAGAATTCAGCATGCCGATGGAAGAGCTGGGAATTGAAGGAGCAACCTTAACACGAACCCATAAAGAGAGGAAGCACACTCCAGCAGCACGGGTTTATAGGAGGTCCAGTTCTTGACAGAAAACCTCAGGCTACTGCCCTAAGGAAACTGCTAAATGTGCAATATCCAGATCCTATGCACAGTGGGGGCTGTCACCAACCATTGGGCTACTCTATATTTTTTGTGTGTTTCTATTTTTTGTTCTAATACAAATGGGGCAGAGAAGCATGTAAACATGTTTGTTTACAAAAATCACACTGCTAACATGACTGAAAAACTTGAAGTCATCTCTCTATAATTCTATGTATGGATTTCATCTGCCTTTCACAGGATCTCTGCTCAAATCAAGCACATCTACCTCACCAAGGGAGTGCAGGTATGCTGTAGCAATAGTTTGTTGGTTAGTGTCTTTCTCACAGGCACTAGTGTCATTATGGGGAGTGAAAAAACCCATAAACATAAGGCCCCACAAAACTTTCCTGGCTTCTCACTGTCATCGGGCCAACATTTTCTCTCACACAAAATGCAACCTGCTTTTCTTTATATCTATTGTGTACCCTAATTTATTCCCGCCATAACCTCCCTAATTTCCATTTAACTTATGCATCCAGCTCCCATTATGTTCTAATTACTTTTTTGAATAATCATTTTCATGCTTTCTCCTTCTCTAACAGCAATTCATCATAGATACAAATCACATTGCTTCATTTTCCCTCTCTACACTCCTAGTAATCCTACCAAAAGAGCATGGCAACCCTAAAACAAATTGTTTTACGAGGCTACTACCTAAAAGCATCTCAGTTTCTTTGTTTTCTGACTACCCTATTCATCTGTTGCCACATTGTGCTACAAACTCCTGAAGACAGGAACCATCCACCCTTCCAACCTCAATTTCAAGTCCCACCCACACTACAGCCCTGGTCCATGACTGTGGTACCCAGGAATTATCAAACACAAATTATTACTATTAAACAATAGAGTTTGTGTAGGGTTTGATACAACAGAATGACTGAGGAACATTTTAAACTGAGAAGCCTTTCAGTAATTCCCACTCGTCCCTCTTATACTCCGTAGAAAGCAAAAAATATTCCTTGTGTTTATCCCTGGGGTGAGATTAAAAAGGCACATTATAAAAAAAATCCCATTTGCATTGTTTTTACTGAAAGACTTTAATTTAACAGGTCTGACCTGGATTAAAAATAATGACCCTCCAAATTCCAAACGTTCCTGATGTAAATACTGGCTATCCATTTATAGCATAACTCGAGCCAGCTCTTACATTGTAGCTGGCTCACCACCACCTGCCATTAACAGCTTGTTCAAAGTTGAACCTAATTGTACAAAGAGAGGAGGAAACCATCAAAGTTATTTTTTAACCAATCCATCATCTTTTATGCCCATCTCTGAGCATGCCACTGCACTGCTGGTAGGCAGAGTAATCTCTCAGGTATATAAAGGGAAGGGACTACTGCTTTAGTATTACTGCTGGCTAATCCTATTAAAATAACAATATGTATACAATAATTAGATGTCAGAAATAATGGCTGCTTCTCTAGTTCTACCCTCTCCTTTTTTTATTTGACTCTATTTCAGGAGAAGGTGATCCAGTGGCCTCTAGTTCTGACCTTTATCAAGTATTCCCGAGATCTGCAGCTCAGCTTTTCTAATCTTACTTTGACTTCTCTTCAGTGACCCCCTATTCCCCATTACAGACTTCCCCAATTACGTCAATATTCACAGTATTCCCTAAAGCACCTCTACATGGAACACTATTATCTCTTATCTATTTTATCTATTAACCTTAGGAACACCAGCAAGCTATTATGGGCTATCACTGTGCCTACAGAAAAAGGACAGAAAAGGAGCTGTGCTTTAAAAGCGTATGTGGAAAATGTTTGCCATTTTGAATACATTTTGTGTTTTCTTCTAAAGGAAAAATAACCAGATATTTCAGAAGCAAAGCCAAAAGTATCTCAATGAGCAAAGCTCATCCCTGATCATGTACCACCAGTTGAACTGGAAAATTATTTATTTGTTTCCCAGTTGAGATGTTTGGGGCCTTTGGAAATCTGAAATTTAGAAATAATGTATATTAAGACAGCCAAGATAAAATTTTCCCAACTCACTCACGGTTTGTTTTTTGGGTGGTTTTTAAGTTGCAGATTTGCCCACATGATCATATTGTGTAATACTGTTGATTCCAGATAAAAGGGGAAAGACGCATACATTTTGATCTACTGGGTTTTGATACCTTTTTTTTAAAAAAAAACGAAAAAGTTCCATAATCTTCCCTTTTCCCAAAAAGCTCCAAATGTTTTTGAAAGCTATTTTTCAGTCTGAGGGAGAGAGATGGGGCAGAAGTATACAAATGCTTGGAGCACAGGGGCAAGGAAATATCCTTCAGCCTTCACCATGTTTTTAGAATGACATTTCAGAGGTACTGATCTTATCCAGATCCTGCAGAGACAGGAATATATGCCAAAGTAGTCAAGGCAATTTAGAGGTGCTGAGCTTTTCTGGTGAGGAAAAAAAAAAATCCACATATTTTGTGCTCTCCATGTTTAAAAATGTTGTTTAATCACAATTCAACTGTATTTTATGCAGAATGCTATTCCCGATCGGGCCTCAGTGCTAATTCCATCTCTAATCAGCAGATGGCACCATGAACTCGTCAAACAGGACGGAGACCAGCAAGAAGCATAAATCTATTCCCCCAAAAAAGAGAAATAGGGAAAAAAAAAAAGAAAAAGACATACACCCGACTCGACATACATAAATCAGGAATTAAATTCAGAGGGTGTAACTTTCCCTTCACACCACCCCTCCAAAAATAAAACAGGCTGTGGAACACGCTGTGTGACACCCTGATGCACAAAGAGCAGCTACATCTATAATGTCCCCAGCCTTGCCCTGTCACTGACCTACATTGTCTCATGGCTGGCTGTGAGATTGAAAGAAAAAACCAAACCCAAATCTGAAATGATTTCAGGGAAAAAAAAAAAAAAAAATCCCAAGTTTCCTGACCTCCCCTTGCTCCAAACAGCACCTCTGGAGGAGAAGGCCTCCCCTGGGCTGGAAAAGTGACCCAGGAGCAACACAGCAGGGAGCTGAGAGGAGAAGCTGCAGGCAGAGTTGCAGATGCAGAGGTCGAGCGGCTGCAGCACAGGGTCAGAGGGGTCCAGAGCCCATCCAGCAAACCACAGGCTGAGAGCAGGCAAGTGCACAAGAGTTTGCAAGACTTTTTTCTTCCACTCAAACAGCAAAATTTCTACTTGTAATTCAAAGGCTAACAGAGGCAGGCTTCCCATGTCCCTCACCAGCACCCTACATCCCTGAAGGAGCACAGCATGAACCCACAGCTCCAGCAGAGGCAGGAAGCAAGCTCTGCTCAAAGGAGCAGCTCAGTGTGTCTGGGTGTCTGCCTTTCCCCTGGCCCAGCCATGCTCATCCAGCCCCTGCTGCTAGGATAACTCTCCTGGCAGGCATGGAGCTGGCACCCACCTGGCACCTCTTCATGCCCACCAGGCTCCCACAGGGCTCTGCTGTGGGCACGGTGTGCCATGGAAAGGTGGTTCCCTGGCTCAGGCACCAAGGAATGTGCAAGATGTGCTCACCCCCAGCAAAAATCTGCTGCCTTAAATATGGCCTTCTCCATGCTCTTACATATGAACAGTGAGTGTGAAAATCCTGCCTGTCCATCTGTTCCTTAAAGGTTTCTTTCTTTTGCTGTGTGTTAGAATTTCTCCCCAAATCTTCTTCAGTGGCACAAATCACATCAGCGACATTTATAGGTTAGGTAAATGGTATGCTGCTGACATCATCTAAGCACAGTAACAGGCACAGTTAGCTTTGATGCTATGGACTTCAAGTTCCATTTACCCTGTTCTCAATGAACAATAATTAAAATGTGCTGTAACAGAGTTATTGCTCTGAGAAGCAATAGCCCTACCATGGAAAAACCAGAAATTTTCCCAATGGAAGAGAGCATTCAATCAAGAGTTTCAACCATGGCACAGAAGTGAAAACTCCGATGCTTAAAATTTAGAGAGGAAAGCAGCACAACCATAAAAAGATGAGCTTACCTTGCACTGCATGGAGTCATGTTGTCTCAGGCCCAAGTAGCAGATGCTGTAAATTTTTGCCACTCCAGACTCTGCACGTCTGGTTGTTGCAAAGTGATTTTTCTTCCTGGCCATTCCTTACTATTTCCCCAGCCTGCCTAGCAGGCACAACTCAGGAATTACCAATACCTCGGCAGTGACACAATTGATTAAGTATGAGCAATACCAGCTTGGGTTTTGCATTCAGTCAGAGCTCTGTAATGGCAGCACAAGGGGCCTCGCTTGTTGAGCAAGAAGGGCTTTATGTCATTTGTCCCTAGAGCAAGGCACAAGTGATCTTGACGGAGAAGGCAGCGAACATACTGTCAGAAGCCATATTCACAGGGAAAAGGCAGAACAATGGAGATTAAATGACAGGGCAGAAGCAAGGAATTAAATCATCCCTGAGGCTCAGATATTGCAGGCTTCCCCATGACACCTGCAAGAGGCACAGGGGAAGACCTGGAGCAAATCCCTGTGGAAGTCTTGCCGTCTGTGCCAACACGCTGATGGAAAATCTACAAAATCGCTTGTGACTCTTCTAAAAATCATGGGCCATGCAACCTCATGTCCAGCTGCACACTCACTTTTCAGCCAGTTTCCAGGCTGAAAACTGGACTGGAAAACAACAGTAGAATTGTTTTGAATACAACTCTTTTTAACTCTTTCTTTCTGTAAAAAACATAACTCCTTGTCATGGTTTAACATAGTTTGGTTTTCAGTTGGAGAGGGAGCCTACGAGCTGCAGGAATGGTTCCCTGTAAGGAAGGACCTTGGTGGCTTCCTTTTGACCTGACAAAGCAAATCAGCCAGCTAGTTTGAATATTGACAACCTGTTAAACCACTTAAAAGAGCTGAAAACGCCTCTGTGGAAAACACATTTAGACATGAACAAAGCCCAGGAAAAGCTCTCTTGTTTCTGGCCATTGAACAGATCACTGGGTGCTGCAGGGCCAGGCCAGGCTCTGCTGCGGTACTGGCCCCTTCCCAGGAAGCCTGCTGGGGCCCTTCCCAGTGGGGCCAAGCCCCTTCCAGAGGAGCCCACGGGTTCGTTTCTGTTCTGGCAGCGCTGCCAGGGGCCACCCCAATACTGGGAGCAGCCATGTGGCCGGGACCTGTGCTGGGAGTGGCCCTGTGGCCGGTGCTGGAGGCAGTGCCAAGGCCAGAACAGCTCGGCCAAAGCCGGTGTGTCTGGGGCAGCACCACGCAGCCATGGCTATCTTGGCATGGCTCGCAATGAACTTTGTTTGCTTGGCCGCCTTTAGCCAGCCATGCTGCAGACAAGAGCGGCTGCAGCAGCTTTTCCCTTTTCTCTTTTGGCTCCTCAGGTGAAGAGAAGGCACTGGTGCCATCCCATCAGCAGCCAGCGCGACTCGCACGGCACGGGCAGAGACCAACTGACCAACAGAGGAATGGTGAGCCCTGACACAGAGCCTGGATGAGATCAACCTTTCAGAGCTGCAGAACTCTATAAAAGCTGCTTCAAGGAATCAAGCCTGACAGCAAATGGACCTATGAACACCAATTCTTTCCTGAATCAGGAAAAAAGAAAGGCTGAAGACATGTAAAGAAAACAGCATGGGACACTGAGGTCAGTGAAGGAGGAGCCAAATCTAGATGGATGGAAGAGGTGCCTTTGTTTTGGGCTGAAATTCTCTTGTAAGGCTATGGTGAAGATACAACTGATATATCAGACTTTTTTTCCCTGTAACTCATGGAATACATTGGGGGGATGTAGCATTCTAACCACAGCCATGAACAGAGGCACCAGTGCTGAAGCAAGCAGATGTTGAAGTAACTGTGACCCAATGAGAAGTTTGAACAGAAAGAAATGAGAGAGATGAGAAACTTTGCCCCAGGAATAGAAGAAAACCTCTGTTTTCCAGAGATCAATGAAGAGAACTTTTGCTTTTATGCTAGAACAGTTCATCCTTAAAATAATACCCCATAAGATGACATGGTCCATTCAAGCAGCTGTGGGAAAGCTGCAGGGGATAAGAGAGACCTCCACACTGCAAACAGATTTTCCTTTCTGGGCCAGCTGATTTGCTGTGACACTGAAGCCACAAGACAACTGTTTCTTGTGGAGAAGTCTCCGTGGCATGGTAAGGGAGACTCCTCTCCTTAAGAGAACTGAAGAAAGACTATTCTAGAGGTGGTAACTGACTGAAAGTCCCAGGTTTTGTCTACATTGGGAAAGAAAAGAGGAGGTGGGGGAGGGGATGTGTTCTGAAGGTTTATTCTGATTTCTTAGTAGTTTTTCTTTTAATTCCATTACCAAAGTTTTCTTCATACCCTTTAAAGTTTGAGCCTGTTTTGCTCTTCTCCTAATCCTTATCTCGCAGCAGAAAATGAGTAAATAATTCCAGTGGGTGCACTGGCATTTGGCCAGCACTAAACCCACTGCACTCCTGCCTGCCCTCCTGCTGTACTAGTGTAGTTCACTTCCAAGTGGTGAAAAGAAAGGAAAATAATTGCCTGCTATAAATCAAAGGAGATTGTGTAGGCCACTTACACACCTCTAACTTGGTAATAACTCCATTCTTCTAAAGGGCAGGAGGCACCTTGAACCCACACCTGACCTTTCAACAGTGCACCCAAACCACCACAGAGCCCTCTGCACATGAGCACCTTTTTCTCCAGATGCTCCCATGCTTACATGGACCCATGAAATATATTTTGGCTGGGAGACAGTAATGAGAGATTACGGATTGTCACTTGAGAGACACAAGCACAGTTACAGGCCTAGTGCCAGGGAAAAGATGTTTTCCACAGACAGGGAAAGAAATGGGAAAATGAGAGGTCTGCTCTGTCTGTAGCAGCCTAATAGCTACCATATCCTCCCAGACCAGAAGAAAGACACCTTTGCTTCAGATATGAAGAAAACCTCTGGTCTAAGTCAGATGGAAAACAACCCTTGATATTGCCTTTCCCAGATTTGTGTTGGGAATGGCACTATGACTCTACAAGAGTGAACAGCAACATTTCAAAGTCATGGTAAATAAATTCAAGATCCAATTACAGCAACTTACTGCTTCCTTATATTGAATAAAACCCATTTACTTTCACGGAGCAATGGTTCAGGCTGGCTGTAGGTTTGAGGAGTCCCTTGCTCCTTTTGATTCAGTAATACATGGGGATAGGGATGATGGGGACTGCTCACTTTACACTTTTACTGTATGCCTCTCCTGCTGGTGTGCTGCCACTGCCTCCTTGGCCTCTTCAGGCCACCTCTCAGGTAGGTACAAAACTCAGGGATTCTGTGATCTGCTGAAACCTTGCAGTGGTAATCTTGATTTTTACACAGCTTTTCCATCTCTTGCCTATAAAATGGAAGTGACAATAGTATTACTTAATACTAGAAAACTAACTGTATTTGTAGGCAGTCTGTCTGTGCCCCATTTTCCAAAAAGCTTCAGGTATGAATCCATTCAGCTATGAATCCATCCTCCTGTTCCTCATTATTTACTTACTTTCAAGACATCAGGACAGGAAAGGCCACAGACAACTGGCATAGTCCTGTTGCCAATTTCCCATTGCCAAATCTCTGATGTTTTCCATGGTTACAGGGCTGTGTCCATGTGGAAGGAAGACACTTATGTTTGCATGATATCAAGGAGTGTGGGGTCTTAGTTGAAACATGAGGCTTCTAAACCCCACCAGTACAAAAAAATATCTTCAACTGGTGCCAAAGAGTCTCTAGGCTATGCTCAACATCTCCACTAAAACAGCATCCTGTGCCTGCTTAAAACAGACGAGAAAGTTACAGAACAGGAGCCACCACCTGCCTGGGAGTCAGCCTGAAATATATCAACTGCAACTGCTGCTCTGCTCAAAGAAACAACAGCGAGCTAATGTTACACAATTCAGCTGCAAGGGGAAAGTGACCAGCAGCAATATTAAATAATTTATTTCATCCATTCACATTTACTTCATTCATTATCAATATGGGACTCTTTCCCTTATGCTTTTCTCCTCACCAGAACAGGTTTCTATGCAATCTGCTCCCAGCTTAAAGTTGGATAAAATCCTTTTAAAACTAGCTGCTTAAAAGGAAAAAGCTAAACTCTTTGGCATGGCTTTGGAAAACTAACATCATTTGTGCCCCTAGCAGGACATCACTGGGGATTCTGTTTAGCCAGAAAGGCTGTGTTTGGGCTAGTGACTGAAACACATCTTTGAGCCCCCAGAGCGTGTGTCTCTCCGCACAGCTTCCCGTGGGGGAGTCGTGAGGCTGGCACCCTCCTGCTGCCACCAGCACACCTCAGCAGAGAGGGACGTGCCTGTAGCACCCCTCCCTGGCTTTCTCAGCTGCTGATATTGCCAGCTTTCCTCTACCTGCAGCTGCTTGTTGTTTAGACAGATTCTGTAATACTACAGAGCTGCAATGACTGGTCTCGAGCCTGCAGCAGTATTTTCACTGTAAGCACTGCTGCTCAGCCCTTAGAAGTGGAGTAAGTAATTCTGGGAGAATTTTATCTGACAAATGGAAACATGGTATGCGTGAATTTTCATTAGTATTTCACATGAAGAAAACAAGACTGAATCACTCAGACTGTATTGCAATTTAGCCACTATCTCTGGTGATAAGCAACCACACCAAAGTCACAGTTCTCTTAAGTTCTTTGTGAACAGCTTTTTGCTTGCTGGACCTTCTCTCGAGAGCTTACTTACATATTTTGATTTATAACTGAAGTCTGAAAATGTTTTTTTTTTTCAAAGTTTTCTGTCTGCATTCCATGCTCCAAAACACAATCCCTCCAGGGTCCTTCTCAACCCATGCTCCCTTCACCTCTGCAGCTTTACTGCTCCTCCTCTTGCAGGGCTGCACAAGGCACAGGAGGAAAGTCACCTGGCAGTGGGCACAGCCACAGAAGGGAATGGAAACAACTCCCACCAGTCTCAGAAGGCTTCATCTCTATCTGCTCGTTATACAACAATCCTCCAAAGGTACCAGGCTGTGGAACAGCCAGAGGGTTGAAATAGATTCACAAAACTGTAGGAGCTCTCCCTCAGCTTAGTACCAGAGTCTATTGAATTCAGCCTGAGAGGCTTGGACACCTTCAAACTGTGCAACCACAGAGCTGTGGACAACCTGCCAAAATTCTGCATTTCACTGCAAAGAAGCAACTGATTCCTTGAATGGAACATTGAGCTAATGTCAGCATTCACCCAAAAACATACAGCTGTATAACAGCAATTTGAACTGATTTCAGAAGCAAACTGAAAGTATCATAACTAACAAAATGCACTTTATGACCTAGTCCACACCTAGTTTTAGACACCTCAGAGACCCTTAATGGTTTCAGGCTTTTTTCTTTGTGGGGGTTGTTTTCTGAATTTGGTAATATTTCATTTACAGGAAGGTTGAAGACTTTATGTCAATATATGCACTTGCACCATATTTCTTTAAATATGTTCCAGGAAATGCCATACTGATGAACTGCTCTGTAATGTAATCCTTCAGACTGGAGCAATTCATAAGATCCCAAGGACAAAAAAGCTTTTTCAGCAGGTATAGTTAATCAGGAAGTGAGTATATGCCATATTAGCATTCCCTCAGGGTTTCCAGTCCTTAACCAGAGCATGGCCAGTTTGTTGTTTTTCTGGGAAAGCTGTCACAGGACAGACGGACTCATTAGAGTTCCATTTCCACATTCTGTGGAGTTCAGGGCAGAAGCTTTGCCGTGTCTGCTCTGAGGTCTTTATTGGTTGTAAACCAGGACAGACATGAAGGAAAATTCTCAGCCCTACGGTCCAAAAAGCTCACAGTGTAAGAAACAATTCACACCAAGGATAAACTGTGAAATGCATTCCTTAAAGTGTTTTATTATAATTTTTTCTTTGAGCCTGGTGCTGGAGGTAGATATCTCTTTGACATAAAGCCCTTTGTCCCACTAGCAGTGTAAGAGCTCCAGGGACAAAACTGCAAATTGGTTTCCTAGTCTATTTTAGGAATGGCTTAACAATCAGAAGAGGAAATGTGATATTCAAATAAAATGGCTAAATTTTTCAGTAATAAAGGTGATGGGGCATGATCGGCTCTAACAGCACCGAGCAACAAAATGCAAATGCTCCAGCACTGAGTGGCTTTGCATGGGCCAGCATCTGCTGAAGTCACACGTTTCTACCAGCTGACTTTGGTAGGGAACAAGGCTGTAGGGGAGCTCCTAGGGGACAGAAGCCCAGGGGACTGGGGCTGGTGTCCCTCCCCCACTGCAGTCGATGGTGAGCAGTATCTGACTGCAGCTGCATCCCCCAGCACATCATCATAAACTCCAGGAATCCACCAGGAACACTTATTCCATCACATGAACACCCCAAAATGCAATAGTTTGAAGGACACAGCAGCTCTGAATGTTGCACCTTCCTTCTCCCTGCTGGAGCAGACTCCATTTGAAGAGGATAAAAAATCCCATCAGGGTGGCACACGGGGCAATAACCACCCCAGCACTGAGGCACAGAGCTCTGCCAGGATGTGACACAGGCATCTGGGCAGCACTGCAGCACATGGCACCTGAGGGTGCCTGCAGAGACATTCAGTCCAGCTCATCTTAAACATCACTCTTTCCAAAAACTCCACTGATGAGTGAATACAAATATACATGTAACCAAACTCAGGTTTGTTTGCAATTAGTACAGAAAGGTTTCTTAGTGTTCATATGAAGCTATTTTTGAACTGATACAGTTATTTAGTGTTCACTTGCAAAAGCAGAAGACTTTTATAGATTTTTGCCAGAGAAGTAAACCAAATGTTATCAGATGACAGCGTAACACAAAGGCACCAAAGAGAATGGAGCAATGCCTACTTACAGGAGCAAAGGATCCAGCCCCCAGCATCCTCTGTGCATTCAGATTAAATGGACACATTGCAAGCTTTCATCTGGTGTAAAAACTACTGGAAAATCACTGCTGGTGCAAAACCAGCTGAGCCTTTGTACTGGTTTGTCCTGTGGAGCACATTGTGTGCATTTGTTTGGCCCAATTCACTAAACAAGGCACCCAACCATACACCTCGCCACGGGTGTGAAATGCAGCCACGTGCTGCTTTAGGGGTGCCTGCATAAACTGCTGCTCAAAAATCCAACTGGCAGTGTCATTGGTACTGGGCAGGTCGGTGCTCTGAGATGTGGTCACTTATGGGAAATGGGTATTACTCTGCTTGTCTAAGGGTCTGTCAACACAGGGGAGATTTACTGAGGCAATTATCCTGCCTGTAACAGGGCACTAACCTGCCACAGTCACATTTTTGCAGCTCTTAGTACTGAAGTACTTCTCTGCAGTTGAGATTAAATTGCTTTGAATGCAATATAATTATTACGCTGACAGAATCATAACAGCAAATATCCCTTTGCAGACAAGTTCTAAAGAGCGGAAGGCTTTTCTGCCCTGGAAAAGATTAGGCAGATACAAATAATGAATCATCAGATTTTTTTCTTGCTCCTGTTATCTGTCTCTGCTAAGTGCCTAGGTGTCAGGAAGCCTGAGCTAATGGACTGGGCATGGCTTTAGGACAACAAGTGTCTCATCTCTGGTTTTCACATGCTGAGTGACAGCAGGTAAGTCACCTGGGGTTTTTTGCCTTTGGGTTTGTTAGCAGCACCAATATTTTTCTGGCAAGCCAGTAGAGGCAAAATGCCAATTTAATAGTCACTGTCTAATTTTCCTATTTCAAATGTTTTTTTCTGCTTAACACTGATTAAATAAACAAGGTACCTATGTAATGCTCCAGCATTCCGCATTACCACATTCCCCACAGAAATATGGCTTCTCTGCTCAATGGACGTGATGCTGACGTCCATTGCAAATGGTTTGCAAATTTAGAAACTATCTGAGCTCAAAACTCAGGTCCTTTGTGTGAGTCTAATGAGTGTAATTCTCTGGAGATAGACCAGGAAGAGCAAAACCACATATGATACAATATTGTTGCCACAGAGGAAGAAGTTCTTTGTTTCAACATAGCATTTTACCTGCAGTGCCTCAGAGATGCATGTGGTGACCCACAGTGATGTATGTATCACCACAGATCTCCAAAAATAGGTCTATTTACAGTAGTTCACCCTCCTAGGTGAATGGGACATAGAGTCACAATCTGACTGAAATGACCTTAAAGTCTATTTGCTGATAGGTCAGTGTTGGTCTGGTCTCAAAACCCACAACTCACCACAGTCCAAGAGCTGTGCTGTGCCACTGTTCCAGAGCATGGTGGGCTGCAGAGACAGCAGCACTGGCTCACAGAAGCCCATGTGCCTCTGGAGCCCCTCATACAGCATCTGTCATTCCTTTGTCAAGCAATACTCCCTATTGCCAGTAAAGACTATATATGGTCTTCATAGGCACCAACCCATGCACTAAATAGGAGGCTTTCAAAATTAGGGGATAGATAATGTCATGTATTTGAGGACTGGATGCCTGGACCATCAAAATTACTTCAGCCTTTCTTTGGGGTAGCCAAGTCAGAGCATTCTTTTCTGAGACTGATTTTCTTTGCTTGCTTAACTAACAGGTGGGAGGTAAGGGCAATCTCCCTTCTGGTTTCAGGTGCCTGCCAGCGCTCAGGGATGTGGGCACAGCTGCCACAGGCTCCAGCAGGTGCCCAGTCACAGTGAGAAGCAGCAAAGCTCCACAGCCCTCTGAGGAATTCCTGGCATCACCACTGGGGGAACCATGCCATGCTGCAAAATGACCAGGCAAGAGCTCAGCTGCTCTGGGCCCTCCACTTTGGGTCTGGACCCTGTACAATGCCCTGTGCTGAGCACACACTGCACCCTGCCCACGTCTCACAAGGATCCTGCCATGGAAGGAGTGTTTCAGAGGCAAAGAGTCATAAGAAACCTCTAAGCAGATAACAGCTTGACATAAATGAGAGGAAGGCAGTACCCCCTTCAGACCCAGCTGCAAATAAGTGAAAAAGACAGTGCTCCCAAGGCAACAGCCTGAGATGATTCAGATTAAAAGCCAGTGATGTGCCATTATACTCCTGAGAACACCTTGGGATGTGAATTTTTCCCCTAGTATTTTTGAATAGCAAAGTGTAAATCATGTGAAAAGGTATGTGTATCCTTCTCCACCCAGCTGGCACAGGCCACAGTTAGCAGCTAAAAGAGATGATGTGTCCTGTGAAATGCCTGTTAGAAAAAAGCTTGGTGAATGTGCCAGCACATGAACATGAACATATCAACCTTTTTGTTCCCTCTTAACATAGAAAATATGTATCCATAGTGTTTTCCACACAGCAGCTAAAATGAAAAACACTAGAAACACCTCACACAAGAACAGTTTTTGATAAATAAAAGCAAAGGTGGGGATACACAAAGGAAGCATTTGCATGTGAGCCATCGAACAGTTTCACACACTGAAATGTCTCCATGAAGTTCTGGACTCACTGAGATTTCAAATCAGTTTCATCAGTTGGGAGGAGATGAGCTCCTCCACTCAAGAGAAAAGGGATTTTGAATTTAAGTCATCAGTGGCAATACTACCTGGAAATTTTCTGCATTATCATATCTTTGCTTTTTTACTCAAAAGTATCCTGAAATACTGAAGTTAGTACCTCTGTCAAATACTCACAGCTTAATAAAGTATAACTGTCATATGCCACAAATACTTTCTTCACATAATCAAATGAACAGTTCATGATCTAGCAGGTACTAAAATGTGCACACCCTTACCTGACAAACAGAAAAAATTCCATTTCATCCATGTGGACCACATTTCCAGGCACGTGATGTGACTCTTGGGATTGTCTTCTGCAGGGCCAGGAGATGGACTTTGATGATTCACGTAGATCCCTTCCAATTCAGGATATTCTATGATTCTGTTAGAAGAATGACACATTTTAAAATCAGTATTCCCAAACCATCTAAATGTATGACTCATGTAAGTGTTGCACTGTACAGCTTCATACTTTTGAATGAGGTTGTTCATATTTGCTAAACTAAAGAAACATACAAATCTTTGAAGGCATGGAGAAAAGTTTGAGGTACTAAGCTGTACAACAGAAAAAGAAACAAAGATCACACAAGCAAAGAGATAACAAAGATCAGCATGACATGGCTGCCTTGCTTTTGGGATGATTTTAAGAAAAGTATTAGATACTCAGGAGATGCTGAGTATTTACCTTCAGACAAAAGTCAAGCCCACCTGAAGGTGCCAGACAATCAGCCTGCCCTTGAGTTTCACTTCTACTCTGCCAGGAGACATTCACCTCACCTCAGCAAGCCTCTAAAAGCCCTGTAAAGACTATGACAGAAGGTGTCTTACTCTAGGACCCGTGGATATCACAGCATAGATAGTCAAATAAACACCTGGAAAAGTCATCAGTTTCCACAGTGGAAACACTAATTTCCTTCAGGGTTTTTCTGCAGCTTGTTTTCAATTTGGTGCTTCCTTAATTTTTAATCTCTGGCCTGGAACCACAGCACTGAGTAGGGAGCAGTGTGGGTCATCCCAGGGAGCATCTCAAGCTGCAGTGCCCCAAGCAGCTGCTCCAGGCACGAAGGGAAGCTGCAGATGAAGGGCATTGTGCATTTTTAGGCGTAGGTTGTCAGCCAAGTTGCTACGCCTGACACTTTTTTGGTGCGGGCACTCGTTTCTAGGAAACACTTTGGTAAACAACTTTGAAGTCAAAATGAAAAATTACAGCCTGAGTGCTTTTTTCGCTTTTATCCACCGTACCTTCATGACTGTACTTGTCCATTTAAATGGCAAAGCAGTGCTGAATGCAAACAGCCTCCTTCTGCAGGCTGTCTCCACAGTTCAATTACCAGTGCTTTAACAGTGCTAATTAGCATTCCTCAGAGCTAGATCTCTTTGAGTGACAGGTAACCATGGAGAGTCGCAATCCTGTAGGTGATCAGCAAGACTCTGACTTTTCTTTTTAATTAAAAATTAGAAATGCCTTAAACAAAAATAATAATTCACTGATTTATGCTATTATCTCAGGGTTGCCAAGCTGGTGAGAATAACATTAGTGTAGGAAAAATGAAACAATTTTTAAATGAATAGACTAGGGCGATAGAAAGGAGAGCAGGTTTATTATCTGTAACAAGAGAATGTACTCATAATGATGGTACAAAATAGTAGACACTTCTCCAGAGAGTTGGCATGGAGACCAAAAATAGGACACTTTCCTGAATGTGGGATGGGATTGCCCCAATTTATTTTAGATTTTAACAAGATAGATAGATAAAGACTAAGTCTGTTGCACAAATAGAAATTTCATAGGGATATCGTTTCAGTAAAATTTAACCATGAGTTATATTGAGAGACAATATTGCATTTGGTCCAAGTGGGAGCCAGGACTGGAAATTGAATCAGCCAGATAATCAATTAGTGAAAATTGTTTTCAAGGTAACTACGCCATTTCCCATCAGCTAATGATCCAGGTCTCCCTCCAGAAATGGACTCCAGCAGCAAAAAATTCCTAGTCATAATTTTGAAAACGGCAGTGGGTCCTAAGTCAGCAGTGTTGACCCAACCAAATCAGAATATTATTCATCAACAAATAATAAGGAACATTTTTAAGCTGAACATGCCAAAGATAGGAGGACGGATATACGAATATTTGTAATTATGAAATATTTCCCAAGACCAAGTAATTTCAACTCAGCAAACTCATTAATTGTAGATTCTAATGAAAATAACTGCATGTAAGACAAGAACAGGAAATAGATAATTGAGCAAAAATTATTCTAATAACCAACAATAACAATGCAGAGTTCTAGCCATTGTTCATAGGCAAAATCACGGCTGTTAATTGTGAAGCATCTATTCAACAAGGGATTTTTAAACCTTTCCCATATAATTTCTTTCCTATATGCAAAAAATACAAAAATCCCAAACCCCAAAATCAATATGGTTTGTTTTCATATGGAGGTATTTACATCTTTAATCTAAATGAGAGTAAGATTTGGTCTTATATAGGGAAAAAGAAAACAAACTAAAGGTAATTACATCTGTATCAAAATTTGTGTCAGATCGCCTAGTACTACTTCAATTTAAAATTAAAAGTTAACAAAAAAGTTAATTTCTAGAAGTCCTGGGAGGAACACTTTCCTAAAAACACAAGCAAAATACCCAGATAGCTTTCCAATTTACCAAGTAGTAATGTATAGTAGGGAGTAGTCAAATAAATACCTCACTTTCAGCTCATTTATTTAATTTTTTAAGTTTACAAATGGGTAACAAAATATCTATCTATAGCTATAGTATCTATCAAGATATGCAAACAGTCAGGGCTAATTGTGGTTTTACTGAAATTTATAATACAGTTGAAGAAAGAAAGAAAAAAAAATGATGAGACATCTCTGAGTCTAATATTATCTTTCATTTTTTCATTTTCATTTATAAAATATCAGTCACTGACAGATTTTTTAAGTCCACTGAATGCTCTGAACTTTTTCTATTTGAAGAAGAAATTTTACAAGCAAACAAATCAGAGATCTGGCTTTGTGCTGTTAAGGGACTCGAGTGCTTCCCAGCCTGCGAGCTCTTATCCAGAGATCTCAGCGCAGCCGTAGCACCAGGCTGGCTCAGCCCCAGCCAGCCTGGTGACTCCCAGGAAATTCAGTTTGACTCCTCACTGCTTATCCACACACTCAGGCACATCTCTCCAAATTTTAAAGTCTTATAATCTTACTCTCACATCTCAAGGAAATAATAAATCTGGTTTTATGATACAGCTTTTTTCCTCTAAATTCAGTCTGCTTCTGTATTCGTGTAGAAGGGTTCACTCAAATACTGCAAACTATAGTCACCAGCATAGACAGAAAATTCTCAATAAAAGACAATCAATTACTAGAGAATAAGTCTCAGAATAAAGGCAGCCTGCTTTGGAGACAAGGTTTATCAGCTTGTTTCTGCTTTCCTTAATCTCTACTGCAGTGCAAGGGAAGCAGCAAGGGGAAAGAGATGGTTTGTGCAGGAGTGGGGTAGGAAAATAAACCCACCACTCTCTCTTGCCACAACTCCTGTCCCTGCTCTTGAAAGGAAACTCTTTTTTATCTGCTAAATTATCACCTACCTAAAGAGAAAGTAGATTTGAGCAACTACGAAAATCACGAAGATTCCTGTCAGTAAATTCAAGATTTAAAGAGGTAACAGAAATAACCATCATCTGAAAAGCTGCAGAATTTTTTTTTAAATAAATGTGTTTGGTTCTGAGTTTAATTAAAATAATTGAAAATGAAACTTTCTATAATATTACTGTGATATTTAACAATTTATATCATTCTTGCTTCACTTGCCTAAATAATCACAAATAATCCTGGCAAGTTTAAGGTTTCAAAGATTAATTACCCTATCCAAAGAGGATTAATTTCTATCCCTTCATGTTGTTAAAGCTATTAACATGCTTATATCATACTAACAGGCTATAATCCACTCTCTGCACTCTCTGAATCAGAGATTCTGAAATACAAAACAAGCTCTCTGCTAACTCTCAGCTGAGAAGTGAAGTTCACAGACAAAGGCAGCTGATAAATTCCCCCCAAAATGGCTCTCAGATTTTCTCAGCAACATCTCTCAATATTACAGCTGGCATGCCTTGCCCTGTGACTGCCAAGCTGGAAGGACTGCCAGCTGGAATATCTTGGTTTCTTTTCCAAAATCTTTGGCAATTATCTCCATCGCTCCCATCTCTCCCCGAAAAATCAATGCAAGCAATCCAATTCCTTCACCAAGATTAAATGTGCTCCTGTTACCAATTCTGTGATTGATTCTGATGACTATTTTGGTATTAGTAAATATTTATAAAACTTCAGAATTTTACATAAGCTATTATTTCTCCTCTCCTTGACAGAAACCCTCTGGCTATGAAAACTGGCTGGCATTTTTCTGAAACCACACTCTGCTTCTCTTCTTTCAACTTTCACTTCACACATCTTAGAAGCAAAAATAACCTCAACCCAGTCCAATCTTCCCATTAATCTACACGTAGGTAGGCATCATAGGGCAATATCAACAATATTTTCAACTTTTTTTCTTTAAAGGGTCGGTGATTCTCCACCAGTCTTTGACTGTGGAGATAGCTTCCAAAAGCAAGAGTCTTCACAGGTGGTGTTTTAACACACTGTCTCTGTCCCTGCTGTGATAACCTCATCTTGCTTTCATGATTTCTTTATGCTTTAAAATGTTTACAATTTCATACAACCAATTTTCCGAATAACACTGTTGAGCGTACTAAAAATCCTCTGTTTAGGAGTCTCTCTGGATGAGAGAACAATTATACAGCTGAAAATACTTCCTTCAAGATAAGAAGCAAAACCTACTGAAAACATTAAATTATTAAAGGGCCAGGATCGCTCTCCTGAAGAACAGAACGTAATTCTAACACACGATGTAAGCTGCGCTTCTCGCTGCGGAGCCGCGGGTGGACTCTGCCCCTCCCCGGGTTCAGGCTTGCCCTGAGGGTGCCCGGGCTGGACCCTGCCACATGCCCTCAGCCATCCCTGCAGGCTGAGCCACAAAGCAGCGCTGTCACCTTCTCTTAATTGCACCCTACGCTGAATTTCCACCAACCTCAGGAGAGCCCTCAGGTGTGTTCTGCTGCCAGCACGCAGCAGGCACCCTGCCCGTGGTCAAGCAGGAATCCACCCTGCTCCTTATTCCAGCACAACATGAGAGGTCAAAAGTTGAGTGTGGCACTCCCTGCTATTTGTTTTCCTGTTATACTTTGTGTTAGGTCCATTTTTGAGTCACTTTATATGGATGGTAAACGGAGACTGGACTATGGATCTGCTCTCGGGCTTCCTTGTGAAAGCACATGTAGGAATGGTGTTGTTTCCATGTGGCTAAATTTGGTTAAACATGCATGGCACAAGAAAAGAGAAGGTGTTAAGACAGACATTCCAGAAAATAACTTTTGCCTCTCTGTTTTTAAAGAGGCTACTGGAAAAGCTGCTGGCAGCTGAAGAAGCTCTGCCTAGTTTGGCCACTCCTTTCAGACTTGGTGTCAAAGTGGAAAATTTCAGTGCTGTCCAACGGAGATGCTGCATTTTGACTTTCCCAGGAACAGGATAGAAAATGGAAACTAATGAAAGCCTACTCCAGTTTTTCCTTTGGCACAGCAGAGAGGCTGAAACACATCTGAAAGACTAGAAAGAAAAAAAGTAGGATGCATCTTCTGATTCCAAACAAGGGGAATTAATTGCAAAGAATGAAAACGTTATCACAAGAATATCACTCACATATTGAGTTTAAAATGTACATATTCAGGTAGCTGTGCACATGTTAGAAAAATTCCAAATGCATAGGGCATAATTTTAAGTTTCAGCAGTGTTAAAAGCTGTTTGCTCCTTACTTATTTCAACAGGCCATAAGTGATTTTTTATATTCAGCAGAATTAGAATGTATTTCCTTTAGGTACAGCAAACTAAGTATTTTGCAGTGAAAGGCTGCATTGTTTTGTTCAAACTAAAGAGAAATAGCTGATGAGTGAATAAGAGCATGATCTAAAGCCTATTGAAATCAATGGAAAGATTCTCATTGACTTCTCCAGGCTTTGGATCAAGCCTCAAAAGAGCAGCTATTTCTCTCTGATACAGCAAGGAATCAATTCCCTCTCCCAGCGGTACTCTAAATAATTCAATATTTTGTCTCAGATCATTTCCTAAGAAAAATGATGAGGATGTTGTTTAAGTGGGCGATACCCTGAAGTGACAGAGTTTCCAAAGCACTCAGCCATGCACAGACTGTTCTGCGCTGTGCGGCTGCACAAAGGCAGGGCACTCGGAGCAGCGCCCGAGTGCTCAGGGCTCCCTCCCCGCCCGCCGGCCCAGGGACAGCACGGTCCTGCTTCTCCTCCCGCCGGCCAGGACAGACGGAGGAATTTTGCTAAATCGCAAGGAATGCCCACATCGGGACAATTCCTTAAAGAAGCAGCATTATTTTGTCTTTGCAGTAAAATCATGATATCTTTGCACAATTTCTTTCGATGTGCACAGAAAGGCAAAAATTGCAATGCTGATCATGTTGTTTTTACCAACAAAATAGATCCTCTCACCATTCTCCAATGCTCTTGCTTTATAGAGCAAAACACTATATGGAAATGATATCTCCCTTCTCAGCTCTTTTGTTCCACATGAAAAATTAATCAGTACAAAGCAAACCAGCATTAGATTGAAGAACTCTGCCCCAACCCTCAGCTAAACCTTACTAATTTTTGTCTCCTGCCATAATCCGGTGTCCTTCTGCACACTAATTCTTTTGTCCTGCAAACTGGAGAAGCCTGCTACAAGCTGCTTACAGGGAGTTTGGAGGTGAGGCACAGGATCCATGCTGTCTCCTGGACACAGAGGCTGCCAGCACAGCTCCCAGCTACACTTCCTTTGAGCCAGCAGCAGAGCAGTGCTGGGATGGATTCTCCCCATTTGCACAGAAGGACAGCAATTTTCAATACACATTTTTAAGGCAGGGAGGGATAATCCCACTTCTCCACTCCCACCTGGCAGCTACCTAGAAACAGCTGACAAACGGGCAGGATGAAATTGGTACGAGCTGTAACTGGGGTGATGATCCCCCTTCCGTATGAGTTACACCTGCAGGGAGGAGCTCCCCAGCAGCACCTGTGATGACTGCAGACATGGCAGCTCTGGCACATCCCTCTCTTCATGCCCCAGACAAAGCACAGCCACGCTCTCATCATCGTTTGTGGAGAAATACTAATCAGCACCTGTCCAGGCATGCTCCTCTTTCCCTCCCAAGTTCCCTGCTGCCTGCACACAGCTGTACTCACTGCTCACTGTGCCTTTCAGGTGCTTACAGCACTGGTGCTGCCTCAGGTGCACTGTGGTGCTAGGCCCAAAAGCTCATCCTGACTCCTGTGCAAAGCCTGGAAGTCCTTACACACAGAGAGAAATTTGCTGCCAAGGGCAGCTTCTCCTGCCAGCTCTCCCATAAGAGCAGGAGAAGGGACAGGCTCTTCCCTCATCGGGGCTGCTCATTT
The DNA here is from genome assembly GCA_013400215.1 of Cisticola juncidis. Classification (NCBI taxonomy): domain Eukaryota; kingdom Metazoa; phylum Chordata; class Aves; order Passeriformes; family Cisticolidae; genus Cisticola; species Cisticola juncidis. The sequence continues at coordinate 5,860,089 of VXBR01000779.1, forward strand.
TCAGATGGGTTTTGGAGATCAGCTGGGTATTTGTGCCAAAGCCCACCCTGCTGCTCAGCCAGGCCAGTTGGCTGCTGCTCACCACTGGCACAGCTGGGACAGCCACAAGGCATGGCTGACTGCCAAAACACTTGAGAAATTGTCCTCACAGCTGGTACAAAATACACCTGCGCTCCTCTCACACACCAGGAAGCGTCTGGTCTTGGCAAGGCCAGAGCAGGGGATCCTCAGCATCCTTCCTCTGCCATTTGCCTAACACTGCCACATTCAACCTGACCTGCCACCCACCCCTAAAGTAATTCTGCTCCAGTTTCAAAAGATTATATTTGCTAAGTTTACCCAGAAAAAGACACAGAATATTTCTTACTCACTCTTCAATTTCGTCAGAAAGTGCCCTTTTGATTTGTCAGGGTCATTTAAAAATTATGAATTCCAAAGACATGATAATAATCAGATAGGGAAAAACAAACAACATCCAGACTTCTAGTCAGAGAAAAAAGTTTCTGTAGATAGATGAATGTATTCCAGCAAATTTGATTGTTGCTTTTATATTATTGTCATCAAATCTCATAGTTTGCTGGAAAAGTCTTTAAAATAACACAGGAATGAGCCCCAAGTTCTGTATCTTTTCATTTAAACAGTATTCCCAAACCTTTCAACTCAGATTCCTCCTCCCAAATCGATTTTTTCATTAAACAATTTGTTACAATACCAAGGGGGATTTGGCAAAATAACATACGTAGGAGTCACTGTACAAAAAATACTAACCATCCATTTGATTTGCTGGGTAAACCTACAAAGATGAGTTAATATCAACATCACCCAGCCATCTGAATTGCAGTAACAATGCTTCGTGAGCAAACTCAAAGACTAAAAACAACAATTTGAATTCCTTGGTTTAATTCATATTTTAAATTGGGTTTTAAAGAGAGCATAAACAGCTTTTTGCAGCTTTGTTGTGAACAACAGACAATATTATAGTTAGAAGCTTTGTTTTAGTACAAACTATTTAAACTAGTCTACAAATGAAGCATTTCACCTTCTAGCATAGAAATTTAGGCACTACACACAGAAGACGCATTTCTTCCCCCCTTACCCCATATGAGCACCAAACTGAGTCTTTGCCCACTTTCATTGTGCCTTAGGCTCCACAGCTTGGCTGTCACACTGAAAAGACCACGGTACACATCTGTGTGCATCACAACAGCCTCATCAATAAGGCACAGAGTAATGCCTACGTGTACCTCCACCCTGCACCTCCAACCATTTAACTGAAAGAACAGGATGAGACTCTGTCACAGTCCCATGAGTAAAGGAGAAGGCAGCATGAGAATTTAGGGGTTATGCACATCTAACTACAAAAAGAAATTAGCTTCTAAAACACCACCTCCTTTTCTAATGAGCAAATTTATACAGCAATGAATAAAATAAATTTGAGATCTGCTATTTATTACAAGCAAATTAAAACACTCAGAGCATACAGAAAGGGAATTTATCAGGGAAGACACTGCATCCAGTTTTCAAATGTATTAACCCCTGGCTGAGACAGGGGAGAAATGTTCAGCTTCTTCTTTAACCAACCTCGGTCCATGTTATTAAACACTCCTCCCGCTGTTGATAAAAACCAGTGGCACAGGAGACCCCACACTGGCTGTCTTGCCTCTTTTCTACCCCAAGCATGGCTCTGCCTTTGGGAGGCTCCCAGCCAGATCCCACACTGCCAGGAGCATGTGTATGCCCGCTCTGCTGCCAGACACACAAAACCTCATTGCAGCCCCTTTGATTCTGTACTTTCTGTCCCTGCCTAGATAACTTTTCAGAAGCTGACAGAGCCTTTACAATTTAATTGGTGTTGACACCTTTTGAAGCAATGCCTTGAGGCGCCGAGGGTCATTGTCTACTTTATCCTGCTTTTCTGCGGCTGCCTCCATTTGGCTACCTTGCAGCCTGTGGTGCTGTGGTGGCCCCTGCACTCTTCATTCATGTTTGTACTTGTACTGAGTCCCGTTACAAGGACCCTTGTTAAACGCCCAGCAGGCAGCACTGAATAGAGATTTTGACTATCTGGGATTTGAAGGCCTCTAGCAATAAGGGAGAAAGGCCTGTAAACACAAAAGTATCCCAGTAGCAGTGGGGCGTTAACGTAATCACGCATTTATGCCACAGGACCTCAGGACCAAGCTCCTTACTGTCGATTCACTGGCTATTAAGCCTTGGTAATTAGGTGGTTTTCCGTGACTTTTCTTTCATGGGATTCACCAAATATGATTTTCCATATGTCCCTTTTTTCCCAGAGCAGCTATACACCCTCACACATTCAATAAGCCAGGCAGATGGTACCATGTACCAGGCTCTGAGCAGCCAAAGCCAATTCAGAACAAGAAAAAGGATTTGGCGTGGCATTCCTAAAGCTGCTCAGGAAACCTGGATCCAAAAAAAATCATAGAGGTCACACAGCCTTGTGATGGCAAACACATCTCTTCAGGTTCAGCCCCACAGTGCCTGTAACCACTGAGAGATTTCTGGGCAGTCACATCCCCAAAGCAGCACTAGCACAGCAGGTGAACAGGACAGAGCACTTTAAGAACCATCTTTCACTTCATAAACAACATTTAATATGCATTTCTCTGATGTTTTCCAGGTTTAAATAATTAAGTCTCCCAAACTTCCCACTGAAAATGCAAAGAACCCACTCACTTCATTTGGACCTAAGTGCCAGTCATCTTGGGGCCACATCTCAGTAAAACTCAGCCTCAAACACTGTATTAAGACAGTGAATGAATAAGACCATAACCAAATAAAATGGAAAATAACATTTCGGTTAAAAGCATGGCCAGAATGACCTCAGTGGCAATTTCCTACTTGAAAAATTCCCTGCCCTGCCAAAAAAACAGTCTTGCTCATCAAACCCAGTGGCTGAGCTTTGCATTTTCCAGCATCCTCTCTGCCACATTTCAGACTCTGCTTTTCCACAGTCCCTTTGAACTCCAGCACTTTACCTAGAGAGCTCTGACAAATGAGACCTGTAATTCCCCTACCGCACTGCCAAATCCTCCCACATTCAATATCATTTGGTCCTTTGCTGCCTGGGGGATGCTTGTCCTTGTATCCATGATCCCATCAACCCCTTGCTTCTATTGTGGAAAAAAGCAATCAGAAGCAGGCCCCTGTGCACACCTGCATCCCACAGAAACTGGGATCTGACTCCAGATCTTCACTCCTTATTACCTCTCTTGTTACACTGCAGTCACGCCTCCCAGCCTCTCATTCACAGTCATTCTCCTTCCCTCTGTCCCCACTGCTTGAAAGAAAGCTGTAGCTCTGGGCTCTGTATCTGAACCAGTGCCACAAAGATACATTCCCGTTTGCACAGCTAACCTGCAACCACGAGTTACCAAGATTCAGAACAAAAACTTTTCCATGCACAGACAAAGCTGCATACAACTGCAATAAAGGACTTACCATTCTCATGCTTTATGAAATCCCTTTGCATCTTTCCATTCTTCTCTGGCATGTGCATGGGAGTACCTCAAAATCCAACAAACAGGGCAGAAAATACCCTGTGTATACACAGTGGAAGAAAGGAGCAGTCTTGGAGAGGCCAGGTTGGCCGGGCTAGGGACACACAACAGAGATGCACACAACCACCTCCACTGACAGGTGTGCTCATTCGATGAGCTGAATGGAAATAATGCCAAGAACAGCTTCCAGCTCAGCACACTTCAGGCAGCTCTGCCAGGAGAGGTTTGCCTTGGCTGACAAAGGCAAATGCCTGGTGCAAAGATGAGTGTCCTACCAACAGCATGAGCAGTGACACTTTGCTCCCAGGCAGCAGAGAAAGTCACCAGGTGAGGGTTTGTTACATCCACCTACACATCTGCTTCCTTGATGGCTAAAGTCAGTCCAAAAGTCATCACAGCTGAGAGCACATGGGGCAGAAATTTGCCTTTCTGACATTTTCATCATCTCATACAGAGTCTGCAGGCAGGGATGCTGGCTAAGAAATAGAAAATAAAGAAGCTGCTCTAAACTGGCCACTCTAGCTGAAGTTGTCCCTTGCAACGACTTAACCAAAGCCATAACCCTTTCCTCATGGAGGCAAGGACTGTACAGAGTCCATTGCAAGGTACAGGATATTATCCATGTACAGAAACAGCCACATGTCTGGTCAGGTGAGAGGCTAACCTCTCTTTTTCTCTAAGTGACATGTGTGCCCTTCAATTTAAAAAATCTTAGTGATGTTTGCCTTCTATTATTGTGCTCAGACTCTTTCCAATACCCACCCATTCCCGAATCACAATGCTCATTTAGAATATTTGGTATTTCTCAAAAGATTCATTCAAAACAGCACAACATACAGGAACTGTTCCCTCAGAAGGGTTTTCTCTTGTATGCTTGTCTTATTAACAAAGGGTTACAGAGAAAACATAAATGGTATTTCTGAAGCATCCAATATCCCTCTTTTGTTGCTTTTTTCTTTGTTTGGTTTTGGTGAAATTTTTTTAAATCCTCTGTATTCTCTCTGAGATGTGAAGAGCATATTCTGTTCAAGGATTTTGACACACAGAAGCAGCTGAGCCAAAGGGATCTCCATGTCTGCCCTTCCTCCAACACACTTTATGCGGTTGTTCTCTCCCACACCTTCCATTCCTCAGGCAGGAGGAAGGGCTATCCCTGCTCTTTTGAGAGCTAGCAAGGCGAGGTTATATCGAGGTACAGCCCACATCCAGCGAGGCACAAAGCCTCCCCCAACATCTGCTATTCAGGCTTGTATCCTTGGGGCTAAATAGTCATGATGATTACAAGGAGCTCCAAAATCTGCTCATTTTAGGGAGAAAAGAACTAAAAAAAGCATAACTACATTTACAAGGGGACTTTGCTCTCCTTTGGGTTAGATTTATATCTGTCCTGATTGTGGTCCAGCAGTTTACCTCTGATCTCCAGCATGCTGAGGACAAAACCGTCCATCTGACTCCAGTTACCAGAAAAAGCAATACTGATCCTACCAGGCGTCAGAGGGGAGAATACAAATGAGAGAAGGAGCCATCCCAGCTGATTGGATACACTTCTAAATCCTTTTCTTTCCACATCCTGCATTTGCTCTTTATTAAAGCAAAAAATAATAATGCACTGTTTACTTAGTGCACAGGGTAGCTGTAAAATTTAATTAATCACTCTAGCTTAGCTTGCTGAGATTTTTCAATGAAAAAGACTATAAAATGTAATGTTTGCTATAAAGGAAACCCCTCAAAATTGCCTGACTTCCTGCTTTGGTATTGTACCTTATGGGACCAGAGACAGGACATTGCTGACAGTCCTGATTCAGCAAATTACTTGGAAGTAAGCATATACCTAAGGCAGTGGACACCAACGTGTGCATTGATATGGTTGACTTGGGATGACTTAAATTGGTGCCCTGTAGACTGGCTGCTTCTGCATTTCCTGCCCCCTCCAAGGGAGTCTGAATTACCAACGAATCTTTCCTTTCTCACTTACAGATTTCCAAAGAGTCAAAGCATGAGTACCTCAATAGTACCTTACTTCATGAATATCCCATTGGCCTGGACGAGTAGGTACTGCACAGTGTGTTATTGTGAACAACAACTACATTTAGGATTACTGACCTAGGAAAAGCAAGATTTCCCACTCCACCCCAGCCCTGTCCCTCCCCAGAACTTGCCTGGGATTTGCCCCAAGGTATAATACAATAATGCACATGGTGGTACAAAAGATCAATGCTCTATCTCAAGTGCTTCTTTTGTCTTCTGGGTAATTCAGTTTTATCACATCAATATATACTCTTAAAAGCTGATAGTCCCCCCAGATCTCCCTTCTTCTAAATCACATATGCTAGAAGACAACAAATATCCTTTTTATTTTTTTTCCTAATTTACAGCCTTAATTAAAGATTAGGACGGAGGGGTGGGCTGAGCACACAATGTTTCCTCCCCCTGCAGGTATTATTTTCCCTGTTCCAATCTGAACAACAAACCATCACGGGTTAATTTTTTCAGTTACAAAGAAAGGCAGAAAGGAAGAAGGCCCTTAGTGAGGTACAATAACATGTGCAGGTTTTCTTGGATCAATTGCCAGCATTGACACTGCATCCTTCAGCTAGCAGTCTGTGATGAATGGTACCCTGTAGCATTGGAGAGAGCAACAGCAGCCAGGCAGCGTGGGTGACTGCATGCCCTCCTAACTGGCTGATGAATCAGGAAACTCAAGAGAGACTCTGAGTGTGGGAGCTGGAGTGGTAAATGTTTTCATCTTTCTCTTTTATGATCTTCCCTTCTCCATTTATATAGGACATTTTAGAGATTGAGCTTTGTTACAAACTATTAGCCCAAGGCAGTGGGTTGGGGATGTGAGATCTCATGGAAAGACAGAGCACAAGAAAGTGTGAACAACTGGAACTACATGTGATATTAGTGGTTTGTTGTTGGAGGAATTTCTGTTTGGATTGTAGTTCAGACAGTTGCCTTGATGTACTGGAATGAAAATCAGCACCCAATGTGCCTAGAGACAAACCACGAAACTGTCAAAAAATACTTGCCTTTTTATCTCCCAGAATCTTGAATTCAAAATGAAAAGTCCCCATTCACCCACAGCACAAAAAAACACAGCTCAACACTCACAGCACTGCACAGTACTAAAGGAAACAAGAAAAAAACAACTCCTCCCAAGAGCACCAACATGAGATACTGATGTATCTGACTGCCCACACTGCTCTGGCACACTGACACTGGGGAGCCTAATTTCAAGCAATCCTACCTCTGGTAATGGCCAAGAGTCAGGGCAGCACCCACTCAGATTGACCAGATTTCAAATTGGAATTCTGGTTTTCTGCATTTTCTACATGTTCTGCATTTTCTTCCACATGGTAGAGAAGAATACAGTATTTGGTAAGTATATTGTGACCCATATGTGAGCAAGGCTTTAACCTGAGCACGACCAATTTGTTCATCTGTGAGCAGATTCAGCTCAGCCTGGTGTAAACTCTTCTTCCCTGGAAGCCATGGATCCATGCAGGCCAAGGGTGTGGGCTGGTGCTTGCACACCTCGCTGAGCTGGAAGCAACACCCAGCTCCAGCAGAGCTTGTGCGTGGAGGTTGTGCAATGGCTTCCCAGAAAACAAAAAACAAACAACAAAACCCCCACACAGGTGCTCATTTAAATAGCTGTAGGCCCTCTGTGAGTGCCAGGAATTTCTCTGGCCTCTAAACTAACTGCAGCTCCTTAACTACCAATATGAGAAAGTGGGCACAATGCAAACAATGCCTTTCCTGGCACTATGTGCTTGGGTTGGCCCCACAAGAGGCTCCTAGAGAACACATACACAAAGATGTACATGGAGACTCCATAGGGAGAAAGGAATACCAGGGGACACCCCAGGAACATTTGATTTCTCTGACAGTATGGCAACCTCATTCAAACAATTTACTGAAAATTAGTAGTGATACAATGCTATGAGATAAAATATTTCCTTAGGTTTGCTACCACACGTCAAGGTGGGAATCACTGTGGGACTGAGCTCATTCCATGGGCACATTACAGAACTGTGTTAGATGGCTAATAAGTCTTAAAGGAATTCTAGAACTGACCCAAATGAAAAATATTGTCTATAGATTGTTCCCTTTTTGTACCTCTAATTGTGAGAAGATTAGTTGTGAAATTTCCTTCCTGCCAAATAAATGGGGTTTTTTTTCTTCTTGGGGCAAATCAAACTGCCTGCTCAGAGAGCCCTGCAATGGAAATGGCTGAGGAACAGAATTCCCAGTTGTGAGGAACCAAGGGCTTTAACCAAAGGAAATTGTTGTTTCCTTATTATGTTAATCTGTTTACAAACTATGAGACCATAAGAGAAAAGGGGAGTTCCCCCTGTTAAATATTTACCATTAAATCTCTGCAGGACTCCTACCATAAGTCAGAGAACAAGAGAAACCAAGTAATTTATTTCCTGCTCTATGGTGCGCATGATGCCTGCAGGATGGGACCAAAATCCTCACCCTGAAGAGAGCGCTAAGGATGGAGCTGTCTTATTCTGAGTACATCTTTGATGGGTGTAGCTTCCTCTCCTCTTTTCTGTCCTTCATTATTAAATTACTTCATAGGAAAAATTGAGATCTGTGCACTTTTAATGATGGGAAATTAAATGAAGGCCAGGTTGGATGGGGCTTTGAGAAACCTGGTCTAGTGGAAGGTGGAAGGTGTCCCTGCCCATGGCAGAGAAACTGGAATCAGTAGACCTTTAAGATCCCTTCCAGTACAAATCATTCCATGACGCTGTGAATGTTCACATTTAAATATAGAGTTTGATTTTCAAAAGCATAGGCTACAATTAATGAATTTACTAATGCAGTTTTATTTCCTAATAATTTTTTTTTCTCCAATGCCTTTTAGCTTGTTGGTTTTTTTTTTTTGTTTTGTTTTTGTTTTAATATTTTTAGACCATATTTTGTCTGCCCGTGCTTATGGGAGTGGGAAATTTTGAGTCAACTAAACAAAAGTAATTTCCAGGTCCTTTAAGCAGATGAAATTGAACATGCCTATTCTACTGGGGAGGGAAAAAAATGAAAATTTAACTAACCCACAAAATCACAAGGAAAACCACCGTTTCCACATTTAGGTAGAAAAGGATTTGAAAAAAAATGTAATAGTAATCCCCCGGGCAATGGAACAATCCTCAGGGCTGTCAGCAACTTAGGAGACACTCAGTGAGTGACTCTTGAGTGACACAATCCCACATTAGAGATTATTTGACTGCATGGTCAAAAAATCATACAGGCAACTCTTGAGTCCATGAGGATTAATGACATACCTTTATATTCTACCTGAACAAAAACAAACAAACAAACAAAAAACACCAAGGAGAAGTCTTCCTTGGTCAACCACACCCATTAGAACATTTTAACATCACCTCCCTAAGACTCAAACAAAGAACCCATTGACCAACTGTGTTCATCCAGTGGAGCAAAAACAAGGAGAAGTGAAGACAACAGAGGACAACTGCAATATCCAGTGGCCTGGCCTGAAAAATTGCAGGTCAGGCTGCCTTCAACAAGTCAGTATTCTGACTGGTGTGGGTCACTCTAAGTAAAGGTCATGTTTTGTTTATTTCTACTGGAAGAAGTGTCTGCAGAGGCCAACAGAAGAACACAGCAAGAATGAAAAATGTTTTGGTTACAGCTGCAAGTTGCTCTGGCGACAGTGGGATATTTCAGGAATGTTTGCCCGTGACAAAGCCTTTACTTGTCTGGAATATATTGAAGTTTCTTATAGTTCAGCACACCTCATATGTAAATAGTCTGTGTCACTTTTAATAGAAATACTAGAAAAACTTGTTCTCCAAACAAGGCCAAATAAGGTTGCCAGAATTACTGCAGACAGGAAAATCAAGCTTTGCTATAATTCCAGTAGATGGTAAAATTCTGTGGCCTTTGGCCATCAAAATCTGGTACCTAAAGCAAGTCACAGTACTGCAGCAGTAGGGTGATGAAAGTAGCTGTCAATGGTTGATTCCTGAAGTGTTCCAACAGCCACAACACACAGAAGTTCTGAGTTCACAACATAACATGAGCTTAAGAATCGGTGCCAGATGTGACCCATCTCCTCTAACCTGACTTTTGTCTGGTGGTATCCCACCCACTGCTTCAGTCTGGCAGCTGGGTGAAGTCCATGTCTCCATTAACTAACAAGAAGGTGCCACAAAGAGGTAAGAGGTGAAAACATCCTCATTGACCTTGTGGATCTCTGTTACTGTGATACAAATCCTGGAGAGAGTAGGGTCAAAACACACCACTGAAAAAATAAAAATTTCCAGCCTTGAACTTTAGCCATGCAAAGACCACCTTTTCACCTCCAGCTCTCTACAATTTCAGGCCAGAGGAGCCTGGTTTTGCCACTTGAATGGAGCTGACAAAAATTCATATTGAGCAAAACTCTTATGCAGAACTACCAATTGTCCTCCTGGCCTAGAGACCCAACACTGTGCATGTGGAAAATGCAGTAATGGTACCATTAAACAGCCTCAAAGGCTCATTATTCCAAAGCAAAGATGAGGCACAGTGAAAAATGAGTACTCACTATACTTACTTTAACAAGCAAAAGATATCAGACTTGGCCAGGTCAGTCCTGAATCTTTTCGAGGCACTTGGGGCTTAATTTTTTCTGTTATATGTCAATAAGATCAAACTTCCAGAGTTAACCTCTCCATTTGCATGGCAACGAAACACAGGAGAAGTCATACATTTATCAATATAGCTTAGAAAAAATGATATAATAGAGAAATATTCAGCATTGAAAGTGAAACAGAAGGACTAAATAAAAGGACTCCACCTGCTTTTAATTTGAACCCGTAACACAAGGGAGAAGTTAAAACTCAAATAGGTACATACGCTCCTTTGAAAAGCTAGATCTGTGCCTGAACAAAAGAAAGAGGCTTTTCACTTACCTCCTGTGGTATCAAAGAGCCCATTAAAAACCAATAAAATATTATGAAGCTTTCTCCCTTTGTGAAAAAGTTCAATTAATATCCTTCAGCAGATGATTATTGATTTTTATAAAGCAATTTACAGGCTTCTAAAGTCATGATTATTCAACCCTCTGGGGGCCAGAAAGGAAGAGTTTTCAGAAGTAGGAATCATATTCTCATTTCCACATCAGCACAGCCAGAATTTACAGACTTCTGGTTGTTGGTTGTTTTTTTTTTTTTTGCCCCCAGGATATTTTTGTTGTTGTTGATGCTGCAGTGCTCCAGCACAGGATTAATCCTTTTATTTTCTCCTACCTGAGACAGATTTCTTTCGTGATCTGTTCTTGAAGTATATTGCCTGTCAGATATTTATCCGCTGCTCACGGCTGGTGGGTTGGATGCTCAGCAGAGTAGACTTTGTGTCAGAAAATCAGCAGCTGCTCATATATCACAGTGGTCATTAGCAGAGGATCATTCTGGACCTTTGCCCACAGCACCTTGCTATGGCAAGAGAAAGGCTATAAAACCCTAGGCCCTGTCAGCTGTTGTCATTTAGGTGAGAATTTATCAGGTCTCAGAGTGCCCTCTGACTGGATTATTATGAATAATGAATGAAGCTTTATGCCACACTGAGGCATTAATAAGACTGGGATGACTGGGAGAAATTCAGTACAACATCATAGCAGTAACTTTCTGCAAGCGAATGCACAGCTGGTGGGCTCACTGGATTCAGCCTGTGTTAGACACTGCCCCCAAATGAGGAGCTCATTTAATTATTGAGCACGGAGCACAATGCTTTTGGTTTAGCCTATGGGTGGTATTACTGACCTGCTCACAGAAAGCTTGCAACAAAAGGTTTTCTACCCTCTAACCAAACTCATTTTCTGTTCTTAAGAAGCTGGATCACTGAGCCCTCCCCCAAATAAAAACACTGAATGTCAATCTTCATATTTACTATTAACCCAGCTTTAAAAAAAAAGGATATGTAAGAGCAACCAGCTAACAATAATTCCCTAAAATGTCCTCACACAGAAGTCATCTAACCTGTTGGTGATAACTCTGGGGATATTAGCAAGGATTACCGATTTTCTTCCTTGTTTTTCCTCAGTTCATTCAATATGTATCCCTACGGCACACAAATGAGAAACAGGGAACGAAGCAGACAAAAAGACAGCCACTGACCTAACTTGGAGGGAGAAAATAGCAACAACAAAACCAGCAGATTCACAGCAGACTATTGGCAATAATCTACCTCCTGGTGTGGCAGTTCCAGCTGCACTCCAGAGGAATGAGGCCACAGAGCTGACAAGCACTTGAGGCTGTCATTTATCTTGGTACCAGCTCCACTAGGAAAATTATTTTATTGGGCTGGACACACTTTTACAGACTCTTTAATACCTTAGGTGCATAATATTGCTAAAACCTTAGGCTCCCAGAATTTCATATTACTGTGCTCTCAGCAAAAACAAAAACTGCATGGCCTCTTTTAGATAAACATGTTCTCCAAACTAATTTTTTCTCCTCCCTTTAATTTGGCATGCAGTCTCCAGGACGGCCCTAAATAAGGAGGCAGGGAAGGAGGAGCCAGCCTGAAGACCAGTAGCTGGTCAAACAAAAATGTGTAATTCAGGAGGAATATTTCAACTCATTCCTCACACATGGGCAGAGCTAGGACTGGCCTAACTCTCACATCAGCCTCTCCATTAACTGTTTTTACAGCAGAGCCACTGATGCACAGCCAGATTATAAACAGAGAGAAACTTTATCTTTTTCAAAGGAAAAATGCCTTGTTGTCAGGGGCTGGACATAGGAAACACCCATTAGAAAAGGTTCAGTTTTCTCAAGTATAATGTTCAAGATTTTGTTGTTTAAGAAAAATCTGACCAGGAAAAAGTGGGAAATACCCACACATACAATTTTTTTGAATGATACATAAATTCTTAGGACAGCAAATTTCACTGTAATAAAGGAAGCCCAGTTCAGCCTCGGTTCTGTAGTAGAAATATGACCCCTTTCCCACATTTTTACTACTTCTTTGAGAAAAGCAAATTGTAAAAAGATGACAATCCCTTAGTTCCTTTATTACGTAGAAATAATGTAAAATGTTTCATTTTCATTATTTCAGCACTAGACAGCTCTTATTAAAAGAAAACTTGCTGTAATCTGGAACTCTGAAACTCCACTGTACAACTACTGAAACAGCAAGATTCCTATAGATTTTTCATTTTACTGGATTTGAAATATTTATCATTACTGTCACTCACTGTATAGTTTTTTATAATATCTTCATATTTTTATGGCTTTGATCTAGAATGCCTCATATTTGCATCCTGCCACTTTTGTTATGTATAGGGAATTTAAAGATGACAGTGCAGTCATGTATGGTTTTTTAACTTGTGGATATTTTCATTTATTAGTCTTTCTCACAATGAGTCAAGAATGTAAATAGTCTCTGCTTGATTCACATTGGTGAAAAAGCTTTGAAAAGCTGTTTAGAAAGCTAGGAAACAGAAAACTGAGTTGTCTTTTTTTATTTTATTTGATAATCTTTATGTCTTCTGGTGGTTTCCATTTTAGAGATTTTGTATATTCATTTGCTAAATGCAGACACAGTCCTATTTTGGAGGAGGTGGCAGCATGAATGGGAGTATAAAGCAGATTCCCACAATATCATGGCAACAGGTTTGGGTTTTTGGTTTTTTGTAGGTGTTTCTTTTGTCTTTTGGGGGGTTTGTATGATTTGGGGATTCTTTTCTTTCTTTGGTTTTAAGGGGATCTGGGTAACAACAGGAACTGGGTGTTACCTCACCTAGATTTCCTGAGAGTGTCGCAGGCTAAGCCTCATTTGTGATGTTCATGGTAAATAACTTTTTATTTCAGTCTGCTGAGGGTTTTTTCCCTCTTCCCCATGACTGCCTTCTCTGACAGAGCTTCCCTGTGTGGAGTTTGGGGACAGCAGAGGCTGCTTGGCCCGTTTCAGGCACAATATCCAGGCCCTCACCCCGTAAGAGAAGTGCCTGACCAGTCCCCAGTGGTGGATCAGAGTCTCTGCCTCGTGGTGCTCCCTCTGTGCAGAGAATATGGAGCTAACACAGCATCCCTGATACCCTCCTCCCACTGCACCTCCTCTGCCTCCCTTGGCTCACAATCCAAATTTTCTGCCACTTCATTTGTACTCTAGTTCCACTGAAATATTTAGAGGGCAGGCCTGCAAGGCACAAGGACTGCCCAGCACAAGGACTGCTTTGCCTCTTTCTGAGGGAACAGCCGATGGCTGGGGCACCAACAGCACACCCTGCTTTTCTGAGATTCTTAAAAGACAATCAGAAAAGTGATTGCTTAAAGCATATTTATAAATGGGGTTACATACCCTTTAAAGACATCATCTTTTCAACAGCAGAATAGGAGGAACCTGCCCAGTCTTGGTAGCCTGAATCCTCCCCATGTCAAGAAAAATCACCAGTGGCAAACACGTTTGTAGAACTTGCAAGAAGTTAGTTTTAGTGTCTTTTGTGATTTTTAAATAGCCATTTGGTATTACAGATGTCTTGCTGCAAAGTAACATCGCCAGTGACACCTAAAATGTGAGAAACTAATGAAACATAACTACACTTCTTTTTTTGACTTCTTTTCTTTATAAAGTTCCTGCACAACCATAGCAGTGCTGTTACCTGTGCATTTACTCCTAAGCAGCTGTAATGTCTCAAGCTGTTCTCGTGTTTAACAAATGATTACCACAATTCACTGGAAAGTGATGTTCAGATGCAAACTATCCCTCCCTCCTCCCTGGGGGTTTAGATGTCCAGGACTTACACTAGGCAAAGCAGAGTGATTCTTGAGGAAAGAAGGGGGGAAAAAATCTGTTCTTTGCAAATAATGGCCAAAAATGCAGCCTTAGAAGCAGTGAAACAATTCGTGAATTCACCTGCATTTTGACAACTGAAAACAACTAAACACACACACAAATACATAAACAACTAAACACAAATTTAAAGTTGCCTTCTCTGAGCAATGTTGAATTTCTACATTGTAACTCTCCCACCTTTTTTCTATTGTGCCATTATGATGGAAAAAAAATCTTAGGAAAAACCCCCACCCTCTGAGCAGAAAACCCCCAGCTCAGATCCCATGCTCATGGTAAAGTGTCCCATACAAAGTCGACCCTTTCCAGTCATTTGAGCCACCCAAGATTTTTGAGTGTGTCTGTGAGCTGCAGAAACAGCCTGTATGTCCACTCATGCACCAGCCCTTTGCAAGGAAGGATCCACTGGTGAAATTGTGAGAGCCAGGAAGCAAACCTTCCTCTCAGTCCCCACCCGTCCACACAAATCCTCTGGTACCTTATGGCAGAGTTGCTGCAGCTCCTGCCTCTCCCCAGGCTGGGTTTTGGTGTCAGGGGCATTCTGCATCATTCCATGGGAGCTCTGTGGGTCTCCTTCCCTAATTCAGGCCAAAAAAAAGAGTAATACAGATGAGTCCATCTGAGTTTCACAGAGTACCAGAGGCACAGAACGGGCCCTGTTTGAAAGGGAGCACAGTGGGTCACCCTGTCCCACCTCCTGTCCAAGCAGGTGACCCCAGAGCACACTGCACAGTTTTGCAGCGAGACAGTTCCGGATTATCTCTCTGTCGTGGGACACACAGTCCAGCTTTTGCTTTGGATGAAATCCACAGGCAGCCACACCCATTTTAAAATGGGACTCTGCATGCAGGGAAACAACACTTTGTGGTTTAATGTTTTGGGTATAATCTAGGAACATTTTATTCCCACCTTTTGATTGCAGTTGAGTTAATGGACACATGTAAGAACACAAATACTGCCTAACCCAGCTTTATTTTATTATCAGCAATAATGAGTAGCAATCTATTAATTTTAAAAGTTGAGGTATACACTGTAAAGTTAATGAGAACCCTGAGTCAATTAAAATAACAATTTGGCATTTTATTGTTTTTTCAGCTATCTTTTTTTCTGTAGCAATTTTGTGGCACATACCACAGATCATCTGTGTGGTATATTTCAATGCAGATGATCATTTCCATTTAAAAACTGTTTTACTTTGTTATGGCTGAACAAGACGTGCTGCTTTAAAAATTCTGGTTTACTATTATATATCTAAACTATGCCATTTATACGATTTTGTAAAGCTTTCAACCATTTTTCAAGTTTAAAATTTCTTAAAAGTTTGATTACAAGAGTCTGGGATAGGTGGAAGAAGAGAATAGTCTTTCCCACCCCGTATTTTGTATGTGTTAATTCAAGGTTCTCTTCTGGAGAAGAACTTTTTTTTCCCCTAAATTTATTTCCAACTACTTTTGTTTTCCTTGAGGGACCTTTGAAACACTATATTGCTACTTTTCATGTTTTTTATTTGCCCTCTGGAACAATAAAGGCTCAAAGGTTCATAAATATGCATTCTGTAAATGTATTATGCTGACAAAGTGTTGCTCAGATAGCTGCTTTTGCCTTTAGGGAATGAATAAGTTTACAGCATGCTTAAAAAACAGTGTAAGAGGAAAGAGAGAGAGAGGGAGAGCTGTCAGCGTGTGGGTTGAAAATGGAACAAAAGAGTTATCCTGAATGCACAGAAAAAAGAAAATAAAGTTAGGTAAGACACCGCACCTAGCACCTTGCAAGTAGCAGGGGTCAGGATTTGAGGGTGCTGTTCATCAGCGATGTGCTTGAGAGGCCATCATACCCTGTTTTCCAGGAAGGCTGCACAGGCAAGAGTTCATAAATTAAACTTTTTTCTGCTAATTTTGGCACATGAATCAGGGTAACTCCTTTGTTCTTCCCAAAACACTCAGCTCCTGGCAGAGTCCTTGTCCTGGTTCGTTGTTATCCCATCAGTCAGATCTGCTTCAGTCATCTCTGCCTCACTGGAAGCTTGGGGCTGGTGCTTGTCAACACAGACACTTTTGGCAAGAAGCAAACATTCAGCAGTTAGAAATACCATTTAAACTCGTACCTCCAAACTGGCTTAGTGCTGCTGCTGTGACAGTAGGCTTTGACAGACAGGACTCCAGAGCTGAAAACCGGGTCTGCACAGCAAAGTTGTGGTAGCGGGTGCGACAGGTGGCTCCTGTGAGAAGCTGCTGGAAGCCTCCCCCAGGGCTGATGGAGCCAATGCCAGTCAGCTCCAGGCTGCTGGCCAAGGCTGAGCCCACCACCAGTGGGGCTGCCACATTTGGGATAACATGTTTAGGGGACAGGCAGGAACTGCACAACAGAAATTCAGCCAGAGAGAGGAGAGATAGTAAGAGAAAGCAGCAGCTCTGCAGACACCGCAGTCAGTGAGGGAGCAGAGATTCCCCTGCAGCCCCAAGTGCAGCCCATGGTGAGGCAGCCGTGCCCCTGCAGCCCAGGAAGGTCCATGGGGGCAGAGAGCCACCAGTAAACCCAGAGACAGGAGCATTGCACAGGGATGCATCTTGTCTTCTGAGGATGCCATGTGGAGCCAAACCAGCCCAAGCTGCTTCCATTCCCACCTGGAATCATAGCACATACACAGACATGCTCTGCCTCCACTCTTCACAGGATGGTGACTTCTCCAAAAGTCATTATCTGTACTTATTGCTAAACAAATATGCCAATACTGCAAGGCTACAGGTGATCTCTCAGACCTACACATTTTAAGCCCCTGACAACTCTTAGAGATAAAACCCAAAGGGATAACATAGCCTTGCTACCCCCAATTTTTTAATAATCTTTGAGCTACTGGCTCAACGTCTCTTAAGCACATATATTTTCCTACTTCATTATCTTGGTTTGTGTCTGGTTCTTTTCTTGGTGAGTGTCATGGGATCACCTATTTTATATACCAATACTGGCTACTAAAGTTATTGTTTGTGACCTGAGATTGTCTTAAGCTAACTTGGTCATTTAAAAGCCAATCTTTCCTGTTCTCCTTCACTTCATTCCTTTATTTAATGTTACATTTCTCTTAGGCCAGCATTAAATATTTACAGGTTCTTGATATTTTTTTCATAAGATTTTTTTTCTATTCTTGCTTTGTTTCTTGTTCTCAACTGTAGGAGAAAGCAATTTCCATCTGAACAGTCAAAGGATGCTTCTTTAGCTGTGTAAACAATTAACAACGGTTGCAAAAGTAAAATATTGACAGACTACAGAACCCCCATCAAATAATGTCTGGCATGTTGTGTTACACTACTCTCAAAAATAACCAAAACCTCTTACTCAAAACCAAATTAAAAATTTTGTATGACTACACACCATAAAGAAAAGCCAAGATTACAATATGAAGTTGTTCTCTTCAGAAAAGGCAGTTCTTAGGAAAAAAAATCATCAAGCTGTGCCTCATGGAACCCTTCTCCAAATGCTGCAAAGAGAGCATTGCAGGATGTGTTTCCTGATGTGTTTCCAGGTCCAGCTCTCAGCCTGCTTTGCTGTCTGGTGCTCAGTGAAACCCCAGACACTGTTTAGGGCACCCGGCAGTTTGAGAACACAGAGCCTTCATTTAGCCCTCTGTCTACCCCTGGTGCTTACTCACAGGGAGAGCCTGAATTCAGCCTGTGCCACAGTTCCCAAACAACTGTGAACCAGGCACATCCACCCTGGAGGTGGGAAGGTGCCTGTGCTAGATAAAAGGGCTCGAAGGGTGCAGTGAAGGCTGTCTGGAAGCTCTGCCCCATGAACGGGGATGAAGAGGCAGTCAAATAATGACATCTTCTCCTGTGAAGAGATGAACTGATGTTCTGGCTTTGCCCCTCTTGCACAAAGCTTCCACGAGAAGCAGCAGGGGTCTAACAGCCTACAAAGCCTCAGCTTTAGCCTGAAACTCTCTCTGACAGCAGAGTAAAGTTTGAAACAGAAAATATAATTATTTCACTGGTCCTCTCTGTTCTTGTAACTCCACTGCAGCCTAGCACAGCTCTGGCCACAGGCAGACAAATGCCCAAAACCTAAGGTTTTTTTCCTAATCTGCATCAGAGGTCACTATATTGTTCCACTGCCACTTTTACAGTCCCAAATTTGCTTTGCTGAAAAGCACTTCCTCTCTTTGAGTGTATATTTATTTCCATAAAGCTCATTTTTTCTGAGGTAAAATGATGGCCATCTTTGATGTACACTATGTTCCTACATCTAAAATTGGAACATTTGCCCAGTTATTTCTCAGCCCAGTTGTGGCAGTGACTCTGGATTCAGTGCAAAATAAACTCACAAGAAAAAGCCTACTTGCAGAGCACAGAATAAAAAAGGGAATTTCATTGCTTGAGACTGGAACAACCTCCGTCTTTCCCAGCAATACAGGATCAGTAAGTTTTTAAAAAGTTTTTTTCTCAAAATAATTACGAGATTAACTTGCAAAAACAGAGCAGAGAATTCCAGGGATAAATCTGGAGCAAAAGCATTAAAAAACTCCTGGTAAATATATTATTTGTAAGGATAAGAGAGTATTAATCTGTGTTTTCAGAGCAAATCTTGATACCCATCCAAGGGACAAATTGACTTAGTACCTCCTAAACTCACACCAAACATGACTTTGACCTCAAAGTGGCTGCTCTGTGGATGGGATGTCTCACAGATGTGTCACAGCAACACAGGGGCCCTTCCCCCACGAGCCCTGAACTGTGCCAGGCACTCCCTGAGCCCTGGCTGCAGACAAAGCCACCATGGGCTGGGCCCCCTGGCATGAGTGTGTGCCATTTATTTCCCTGAAATGGCACTGATGCAAACAAGTGAACAAAGTCAGATTGTTGGCTACCAGTTCAATCATACCTCTTGACAGTAAAAACAACTTCTCCTGGTATGGACCAGGCTAGGTTTTAAATTGAAATTTTAAGCCATAAATGTCTGGTAATCAATTAAGGATGGGGGAAGGGGGGATATAATAATCCAGTTGTCAGCCAGGTTGTTCAGTCTCCAAGCATTCACTGGCAGAAGAAAGGTGAAAGTCATAAAATGAAGAGGGAAAAAAAATAAGCTCCAGAGCTATTCAAGACAGACAGACACACTGTGAGGGTTTCCAACAGAAAGATAACAGATCAAGACAGGGGATAGAGATGCACACATGTTCTGCATCTCTCCTATAGATCTAGTTTAATAAAGCACAAATGATGATCATTTTTTTCTTTTTTTATCTATTATTAGGTTTTTCAAGTGTGTAAGTGTGTCTTAATCAAAAGAACAGTTCCATACAGCTCTTGACATCAAAGAGGAGCATTTCCAAAGCTATTACAGTATCAAAGTAATATTCTGTGCAGAATCTAAGGTGAACCATTGGAATAATCCTTCTGGGATAGAGATGAAAAAATGCTGCATTCAGTGTTGCCCAGAAGCATCCAGAGCAATCTATCAAAAAAAGACATAAAAATATTGGGCCACACTTGCTTGATGCATGTACTCACCACTATTATTTTCCTCCATTTTCTCTTTGTCTGCTTATCTCCTAATCTTACCTTTGTCTGCAAGTTCCTGCTGTACATATGAAAGTACAGGAGCTGATTAGTGAGTCACAGGAGGAAATGACCTCTGATGTGCTTCAAATCCACACACCTTTTATGTGTTTGAATCACATTATGAAAAAAAAGTGTTAAGGCAAAAATAGCATCATTGTAGCAGCACTAAGGTGAGAGTGCCGGACATGAGCAATCCTTTTCATGTGCCCTTAATACATTTTCACTGTGCTGTTAGAGACTTCTGCTTATTGAATATACATTTAAACTACAGCAGTTTAGTTGGGTAACTCATTTCAGTCAGACTTTGCTAATCTGAGCAACCATCAGTTTAATTATATGCCCTGTACAATAAAGAGCTTTCTCCCCTCAGCTGTGTGAGTGAAGCTCCAGGTTTTGCAGAAGAGAGGGGCAGTGTGCTTGCTGCTGTGGTCAAGAGAACAGAGGGGGTGAGGGCAGAGAGGGAGAGAAGGTAAGGAAAAGTTACCAAACACAAACATGCTGTTCCATCTGACAACAGGAGTTAACTTGCTCCTTGAACTTAACATCTCATAGCATTTCATCTTCTGAACACTTGTGAAACCTTATGGTAGGTACTTTAGACAGTGGGAGTTCCTTTCCAAAAGAAATTTTAACAGTACAAAGAGACCACAAACCCCATTTCTAACTGGGCCAGAGGGTTTCTAATTCTCAACTCACAGCTTACTTCAAGATTACCCTAGAAGTTCTTCCTCTGTGCAGTTTTATGAGAGCAGTTTTAGCATTGATTTTCAGCAGGGATAGTATGCATATATGGAAAGGTTGTCTCTATATTCTTCATCATCAAGGAATAAATGTGGGTAGATACAGATATTTTTTCTCCTTAACTGCCTAATAAGGCCAGTATGGGAACCAGAGAAAACCTCATTGCTATAAAAACACATCTAAAATTAATATCCACAGAAGAAGATCAAGTATTATGTTAAACTATGGTTCTCCCTTTGAATATCCAACTGGCAGTGCCAAGGGCCTGCAGGGGTAAGGAACAGGGGGCACAGGGGCATGGATGCCTTCCTGCTGCTACAGGAGGGGGTGGCAGCGATGGTGAGGGATACTCTGCACTCAGAGCAGGCAAACAGGGCCAAGGAAATGACCACCAATTCCTTCTTCCCTCACAGCTCTGCTAAAGCTATGCTGGAAATGGAATTTGGGCTAAATGAAGACAGCACAGATTGATAGTTTGATATTAACTGAGCTTTAAAGGAACTCCACCACTGCTGATATGCAAGCAGCACCAAGAGTCACAGCCACAAAGACCAACACATTCATTGTGGGTTGTAGGAACTATTTGCAACCAAGCTTCACTCAAAACACAAACTTAAAAAAGCCCTTTAAAAGGGTTTCTTTCTGACACTTCTGTATATGATGGCTGTCCTCAATATATGGAATTAACACCTGCTCCTTCAGGGAAAGATTATTTTTAAAAAAGCAAAAGATGTGATTAGGAGAGGATGCCTTGCTGACTACTAAGTCGCTAGAGCAGCAGTGCACTCTGTATTTGCCTCTCTCTCTCTAAATCAGCACCACCCCAAAGCACGAAACAAGCCTGTGATCATAAGCAAAATGCAATCCAAACCTGCTGTGACCCAAAATGCAATGGTTTTGCCTCTGTCCATGAGGCAGCATGTAATAAAGAACAAACCTGGAAGGAATACTAAGGTTTGCACAAATACTGCTGCAATAAAAATAGGGTTGAAGTGCTTGCAAATGCTATAGATTCATTAAGAACCATCAAAATTGGAGAAAACTGTGAGGAACTGCAAAATCTATTTATCAAAAGGAAAAAAAGAGCAACATATGCCAGAAAAAAGAAATATTTTTTGCTACAGTCAAAGACAAGATAATGCATTATAGAAAAAATAATGGAAAGCAGAAATCTTTTCCTTCCAAATTAAGTTTGTTCCAAAATTTATTTTAAAGCAACTGTAGAAGTAGACGTACCTGAAGATAGATCTTTGAAAATATTACGCCCCTAGATCAGATGAGGAAAGTTCCAAAATAAAGGCTCCACACTGCAGTTTTAGCAATGCAGATGCAATCTGGAAGGCATAGATCATGAGCAGCCTCAAGTACCAAAAGCAGAGTGCTGAATGCTAAAGTAGGGCAGTCGGGAGGAAAAGTTACCACATCAACTTTTGGAGCAACCTTTGCAAGAACTCACAGTCAAAACCATCCTTGGGAATTTTCTACGTATACTACACAATGGAAATTCTGCTTCTCAGCCGGGTGCCTCCTCTCCCACAGCATCGTGACAGTATTTTCCTTAATCTGAAGTTAAGGAATCTTCCAGTGTGATCACTCCCGAGGCCAGCGACCGGAGGCCCCTCACGGCGGGCGGGTCCCGCTCGGCTCCTCACACACCCTCACGGCCCCTCACACACCCTCACGGCCCCTCACCGCCCCGGGCCGGGCTTCCCGAGCCCTGCTCTCGTTCCGTACAGACATTTATTGAGAAACAGCCCGAGCAGGGGACGGACCGCGCTAAAAGGAGCTCCTGGGCGTGATCCCCTCACAGGGAAAGTTTGGCTTTTCCTACCGAGTCACGGACCGGGTGTCTCCCTCACTCGGCCGCGCCGCCTCCCCGTGCCCTCTGCCGTGCCGGGGCTCGGCAGCTCACGGCCGCCGGTCCGTGCTCCCACCCAGGGCTCAGGCTGCAAGCCAGGCGGAGTTACCGGCTCCAGGTGTGCCCACAGCGCCCGGGAGGGGTGAGCAGCTCCTGCCGCGGGATGGATCCCCGCTGCACACCAGGAGCGCCCAGGAGCGGGGCCGTGCGGCCGGGCCCCGCCGGCAGGAACAGGCACGGCTCCCACCGGGCTCCCCGGCAGGAGTCACCGCCCTGGCAGCTGCCCACACACACCTGGGAATAACGCGCTGGACAAACACAGGCTGCGCTTCCCTCTCAGCCTACTGGCACCAGTGATGGATTTCACGAAGCTTTCGTGGAGCTCAAACTTCAGGAGAAAACAGATAATCTGAGGTAGAAGTTTGCTCAGTATTTGTCATCCTGCTGTTCTAGAGGGATCAAAAATCAAGGAATGTGCTCATAGACAGGTCCCCCTTAAATCTATGCATAAGCATTTGTACTTTTGAACGACTGGACAAATGACTGAAGTATGGCTCTGCCTGAGACAAAAAGAATAATCCCAGTTGGTCAAAAGCCAAGCAATCACTAGAAACTGCAGTGAACACAGCAATTCTTCAGAGCAGGCTATATGCTTATATACTGCATTTAGTGTAGGCTGGAACATTTAAAGATCATTATTTACATTTTTACTATCTTTAATGGTCTCTTATTTATACAGAGTGGTCTCTCTCTTATACAGAAAGCAAAAAAGAATCTAAAGAACAGTGAAATTATACATGGAGCTATTTATTACAAGTAAAATGTTTTCCTTATTCATTTACAACACCTCAAATATGGTGCAGATAGAATACCCGGAGAAACTGTACCATTCTGGGGAAAAGATGGAAGGAGGCAGTTCTAGAAAAAGATTTCTATCCTATGGAAGACATCCCATTTTTTTGCTTGCATATTTGAGAGACTCATGTATTCTCTTATTTCCTCTGCCTCACTTGTCTACAAGTTGACAAGTGATGCCCAACTACTTTGGCATATCATATTGCATTGTGTCATTCCACCACCTGCCAATGCCAGTGGCCCATCAAGCCTGAAAAATCAAAAGCAGCAATTTGTTAGAGACTGGGAAAAGAAAAAACAACCCACCAACCCACATTTTAAGCCAACAATAGAAACATTCATTTTGTATTAGTAAATAGACTATGAAATATTGATCCACAAAAGTAAGTAAGCATGAGTAATATATCAATCTCTTAAGCAGACTCAAGGATTTAGAGGCATTTTAGTATTTGTGTATTGGTAGCTGTATGGAAGACAACATCTATCTCAGATCAAATATTCTGCAAAACACTGCTGCTCTTTACACTTTCCTTTAAGGGCAGCAGATCTTGTGATGAAAGAAAAGCTAAAGAAACTACATGTTCTAATAAAAATATTATGATGGAACAATAACCAAACATGCAGTTATCTTTGCTGGCAACAGTAAAAGGCAGTGCTATTAAAAAAAAAAAAAAAAAAAAGAGTCTGCCTGGATCCTCATTTGTTCTTAGGGATTAGTGCTGAATCAAAGAGAAGTACATTTGTTATAGAAGCACAGAAAAATCCTTCTTTTTATACAGTCCACATTTATCAACAAAATCATCTCTCAGAGGAAAAAAGAAATCACTGTTTGCTTTGCTCTGCAGTGAGTCTTAATGGAGACAGTACAGACAGAGAAAACAGCAAGTTTGCCAGTACTAGCCAAATTATAGCAATTATTTTGAAAGGTGCTATCCTCTGGGTAATTGTTTTGTTCCTTGTAATGCTGCACAAATACTCTTTATGAGAGTGTTTGCTTAAGATCTAATCCCACATTGTCCTGGAGCACAACTTGAGATCTTCACTCAGGCAAATTTTCCCTTCAAAATCCTCCACACTGTGGCCTCTCAATTTTCTCAACAGCTGCCATGTGCAAACTGTTTGGTGCTCATCCTCTGTGCTCAGCTGAGCTAACAAAGCCTGCTCAGAGACTCCAGCTTTTACAGGACCACAACTCTGGCAACGCAGTTTGCAATGTTACCAGATTGCCAGAATGCAAACTGATTTTTGTGTCCCACTAGGGAAATGTGGAATCACCAAAGCCATCTCACCCTCAAATCACAGCAGAGGTGCATGAGGAAGCAAGCACAAAATTACAGGAGAATAAGGAAAGTACAAGGTTACTAAGCCAGATGCTGTGAAAAGGGCGTAACATTGAAAGAGAAGATTCTCAAAGCACAGGGTGGAGCAAAGCCAAGGGCAAAATGCAGAACTACCACCTAAGCACAGTGTGAAACGTAGGATCCCACAGAATTTTAGAATGCTAAAAAAAGGCCAGGAGCACTGTAGAACTGGCTCCACTCCAGAAAGAGCAGGAACCAGGACTCTGCTCACTCAGACAATTTGCTGTGAAGAGTTCTGCCCAGCAGTATTTGCGTGGAACATGACGGAAGCCTGCACTGTGCAAGTTGCACACAAAAATGAAATGGAAAGTGAGACATAATTAGGGTCAAACTGTACAACACAGGGTCATTAGGGTAAAAGTGTGCCACGTTTTCCCATACTGAGTAGCAGATCAGGCTTTCCAATGACAGCCACATGATTTTCTCAGATACCCAGTTTAAAAGCGTCTACAACACCCACATCATAAATACTCAGTACACAAGAATACTCAAGACCCCTTATGGTGGTCAAAGATGGGTATCCATGGAGTTCAATGGAACAGGTATTCCCATGCCACACACCTTAAATCACCCAGCCAGCACTTCCCTGCTTCTCACACACCCTGTGGCCAGGCAAGAGCTCGGGCAGAGGCTGCACAAGCTCAGCTGCTGGAGGGGACCTCACCCCTCAGCCTCCCCTGGATCCAGCCTCCCTCTCCTTCAGGGGTCAGTGTCCTGGAGAAACTGTCACACTGACAGTGCAGATAGACAAGGCAGATGGACAGAGCTACTGGATCTTAGTAAGATCCAGGAGATCTGGCCATCTGTGCAGACTGAGCTCGGAAGTCCTGCTTTTATTCATTTTCAGAATGCCACACAAGCCAGAACAGCCAAAGGTAGATTAATTTGTGTATTCATGACCTGTTAAGAGTTTGATACTTTATTTTTAACAAATAAGGCAACAAAAAGTAGTCCTGAGACTATGATGACATGGTTTTCATATGACAATTATGTAATTAATTTCAAATGAGGGCATGTGTACATTTCCTATTTATGTTCTGGAGCAGAGGAAAAATTATTCTGAAATACCTCCAGCAGTCTGCGTTCATTGTAGGGGACACGTAAATTATTTTAAGGGAATAATACATCTCCAAGGACATTTTAATGGATTAAATGTCAGGAATGAAATACTGCATTTCAACTTAGCTAGGACCTTAAAGAATGAATATAAAGACAATTATTGAGAGGTCTGAAGAACACGATTGATTTCTTGCAATTTAAACTCTGAGACACTTTTATGCACTCAAACAGAATTTCTATTTCAAGTTTTCATTACATAAAATTATGAAGTATGTAAAGATATAATGTTGACAATATTTTTAAGTTTATGAGAGAACTGCAGAGTGTCTGATTTAAAAGGAAGTTGTGTTTTAGGACTGCATTTTAAGCACAGAATTTTATGCTCAATTACTGTGAAATAAATTACTATTATGATCTACAGTTCTTTTAGCAGTAGCTTGATGGTCCTATACAAAGCCAGAAATTAAATATGAGGAAATAAAAGGGCAAAATTCCAACAAGAGCCCCATAAAGCAAGAAGTTATACATTTGGAAGGTGCTTAGCTGCAGGCAAATGGCTGCCAGCATTCCAAATCAAGCTGTGAGGCAGCACTGCATATGTACCTGTGCTCAATACACAAAATATCCTCCCACATACACCACTCAGTTACAGTGGGATTCTGATCATTATAATAGCGCTTGCACAGTGCTCTTACTAAAAAAAAAAAAATGTGTCTAACTTAAAAGAACTATAAATCATTAACTGCAAAACATTTGTACAAAACATGCACAAAATTCTAATACCACACTGTTAGAATACACAGTGTATGTGCAAGTTGCCTTTGTAAAACCTGTGACAGTTTTTAGAGCTATCAGTGCTGTTTAAAGAAAACTTCCAAGACTGAAGGCAACAATAAATGGGAAGAATATGGTACCTACGAGAAGTAATATGTTCCATTTCATGGATATTACCTGAATATCCATCTGCTTCTATCCATTTGGGACCATTCTCATCAACATGTTCACTCTGAGAAAACAAAACATTAAGCACTTCTCCAATAAAATATTGTTTTATAAATAGATTGCTTACCATCATACACACTTACTAAACAGGCAGAACTTTTTTTAAAAAGCATTTTAGCTCAATACCATCACCCTCCTTTTGTATCATTACCGCTGTAAAGATGACAGCTTTCCAGTTATTGCATTGGTGGAGTTTCACGAGGTCTTCTTGGGATTGGTGACATTGTGAAGGATGGCCCAGTGCTACAGCAACAGAACCCCAGCAGCAGATGAGGGTCACCCACATGATCCTTTGCCCTTTTGCTTGAGCTGACAACTCGGTGAACAGCCCACTGCTCCTCCAAACTGCAGGCAAGGGGGTCGTTCCTTCCAAGTGGTTCTCCCCAGGGAGCAGCAGGAGCTGGGGGAGGACAGCAGGCAGCCCAGAGGCCCCGTGCTGGCTGCTGGATCAATGGCCAGTGTCAGCAGGCTCCCAGTTAATGATGCTGCAGCCAGCGGCGGCCTCGCCCCCGGCCACGCTTACCACAGGTACCCACACACAGGACATGGGCTCTGGAAAAGCCAAATAATTGCCTCCTTTTGCGTGCAAGGAGCTTCTTGTTAAAGGCATACACCCCACATTTCATGTTCCTAGGATCAGTCCTTAGGTTTGAACAAAGGAAAGATGTTCACATTCACAGCAGTGCCATGTGACAGCCAAGGGCAGCCAACAGCATCTGTGTGTCTACAGATCCACTTACCAAGGTTTGCTATAAAGAAGAATGCAGTGTTTTGTAAGCCTTGCTCATGTGTGTGTAAATGGATATAAATTTCACATTTATTGAACAATTTTTATCGTTTCAAGTTAAGAAGTGCTTGGCCCACAAAAAATTAACAACCAACAACAAAAACACATCACAGGAAAATGCAACCACAAAACAGGGGAACCCTTGTCCTGTTTCCGTGGTAAAAGGATGGAGCAGTTGAAGTCACCTCTGTATCCATGTAAGCTCTGGAGTGGAACAACTGAATTATGGAAACGTGATCACTGTACAAGGTTCTTCAAATTACTGACTTGTTACTACTGGTGTTCCATGCAGACAACCTACAAAACCTCTCCCACTCCAGGCAAGAGTGTTCAGCCAGGCTCTGTTTCAGCCCCAAACACGTAATTCAGACCTCTCAGCTTAAGCAGAAAGGACAAAGATCCTTTCCTTTGAATTCAGCCTCCTGCATCCTGCAGCTGAAGGCCCCCACATTTCCAAAGCCTGTCTCAAGAGGCCACAACACTAAAAACACTCTCCACAGTAGTAACGTTTTAGGACCCCTTTTACTCCTGCCAACTCAATGAAAGTCTTTAAAGGCAGTCCTCAGAAAGTTTTCCTACATCTGTCTAGCAGTGCTTCTGCCTTCCAGCCATAGGCAGCAACATTTTAACTGCTCACCCCAGACTCAAGCAAGACATCCTTTGGAGGCTGAAATCAGCGCAGCTACACTGTCTACACTTCTGGAAAACTCTTTCCCAGTAGGAAAAGTCCAGCAGAAGAATTTTACTCCTAACACATCACATTATGCAAAAATCACCATCTAAAATAATGACTTGTTCCAGAAAGAGGAGGAAAATCATTATTGATAAAAATGCATACTTAATTTAAAAGTGGTTAGAAAGTTAAAAATGCATACCAAATTTGATAATTATCTTCTCAAATATTTTCTCCCACAAGAGAAAAAGCTCAATCATTTGCCTCTCCTTTTACCTTTTTTTTAAACCTTTGAACATTTTCAAAAGATCCACTACAAGAATGACACACAGCCACCACCACCCTCCCCGCCAGACTGTTAATTTTTAAATGATATAACACCAAGAAATTATTCTTGGTTTACAGAAATTTTTTCCTCAAAGAATTTGACAGATTTGAAACTGAATCTATTTGTCATATTCTTTATTTGCTCCCAAGAAGTTTGTTGTCAGAAGTTGCAAGTTCTCATTTAATACAGGGCAAAATTTAACAAAAAACCCTCACTGCTCTGAAAGTGATTTTCAGAGATCACTGCTCCAGTGATTTTCCTCCCCAAATTTCAATTCTGATAAATCTCTCCAAGCAAGTTTCCACCAAAACTTGAGTTTAAAGTAGTGTTCCCATAAACAGCAGTGATCTGACACTGCTGGCTTCGTTCTCTTCCCATCCCCAGTGCAAGCTCCCTTCCCCAGAGCAGGCTCCAGAAAACAGCAGCAGAGTTATGTTCAGGATCCCAACTTCCCTGCTTCACCATGGTGGGCCCAACACCCACTCAGCAGAAACATTTAGCACATTTGAAAGGTAACAATTGAGAAAATCCAGGCCATAAACACCACAGAACATTTGTATCAAGTTTTACTGCCAAAAATTTTATTTTACACTCGAGTTGCAAATGAATATGGTGTAGACATCATACAGGATGCAGAAGTACTACGTGAACATATTTGTTAGCAATAACAAACTTTCAGAAAATAAAACATCCTAAATTCTCCCTTTGTTCCAACACTTGACTTACCTTTTAGCAAGATACAGAACATTTGTGGAGTGGCAGAAGAACAAAGAATGGCCATAACTTGTAACTGAGGAGTTTCTGGCTGCACACGAGGCAAACAAGGGTTACAGCGAAGCACTGGAGCAGGCTGCCCACAGAAGCTGCACCATCACCCTCCCTTGAGGGTTTCTAGGTCTTGCTGAAGCCTTAAGCCCTGCTCTGAATTCAGCACTGACTCAGCTCTCAGCAGGAAGCTGGGCTAGGGACTTCTCTCAAGGTCCACTCCAATCTGAATTATAAAATTTGATTCAAGCACAATCAGCAGCCAAATTTAAACAAATCAGTAAATGCCTCCTGTTTTCCCCACTCCCAACAAAAAAACAACATTTATCTTTAATGAATCATCTTTACAACAGTCCAGAGTGACTGAAATCAAAGAAACAAGCAGCAAATTAAGTGTACTGAAGAAGACCAACACCACATTAAAAGGCCTTTGCATCATTTAAAATTCTTTTTGTAACAGTCAACAGACTTTTTTTAATTGCTCTTTACACATTTTGCAATTATCAGCTGTATAACAATACCAAATGTATTCCCAGTCCTTTTAAACTGAGAGATTTCCTGTCCACACTGAGAAAGTTTCTACTGACCCTCAATACACTGGGGGCAGTGCCATATTCCCTGCAAGTGCCCCAGGGAATTCAGAGAAACAGGGGCTGGGAGGGGAAGGAAGTGAGGAATCCCAGAACATCTCCACTTTTATCCCGAGGACCACTTCTCCTCCTGGTTGAGACCCCTTTCTGTTGCTAGAGCTTAAATGGAAAGCAAGTGGAACTATCAGGAAGGACTTAATAATTTCCTATTTTTAATTCCATAAGGCAGAAAATTGTAATTAGACAAAAGATGGAAGGCCAACACCCATCCCTAAGGAAGCTGTAGAAGAACTAACTGCATCATGTGATACAAGCAGGCAACAGGGAATAAACATAAAACCTGAAAAGTACTAGAAATTTTTTTTGTGCCAGCAAATAACTGATCTTCTAAAACAAAATAATTACTCTGGTGCAAATAAAAACTCAATAAATGTGTGTATACCCACAGCAGATGTGACGTTCAGCTCTATACGCCCCAGCTCCAAAACACCCCACTTGTCAGTTTACAGAGATTTTTGTTCCTCAATCCAAACATATCTCAGGATAATTATGAGCAGTCAAAGACCAGACAATCTGACCAACAGAGAATCTCTGCAAACACCCAATCTCCCACCTCTGAAAGCCTGCTAAAAATGTGAAGGCAGAGCATGCACCCACACAGAAAACCATGCACCCAGCACAGAGGCAGCTTTGGTTGGCTTTATGCTGGGGTAGTGTGGGTAGAGCACGACAGCCCTGAGCTGAGTCCTGCCCCTGGAGGGTCTGGGTAGCACAGAACAGAGGAGAGCTGTGCCCAGTTCTGGGTCCAGCCAGGGAAGCCCTTAGGCACGTTCTCATTTCAAGCAATAGTTAGAAGCACTGAGATCAGTTTCTATACCAAGAAAACAACTGTTAGCTGTATGTCCAGGAACAAGACAAAGTTACACACAGTAAATATAAAGCAATTAAAGGGAAAAATCACTTTATCTGAAATGACAGAAAACTGAAGGCTCAAATTCAAGGACTTTCGACATACTTGGAAAAACAATCTATTCCAACTCTACAGTACTGAAATATGATCGGATTTGTGGGATTTGGGTCTCTTTAAAACACAAAACAAGTAGTAATTGGGTGGAGTTCCTTCTTCAGCACACAAAACAGTGAAAGCCCAATGACAATTCAATTGGGCTGCCAATTTTGATACTTTGAGGGGAGAAAAGCAGCCAAAATGACACAGAGGTTAAATCAGTGAAGATAAAAGATAAGAAAGAACAGATAAAGAGGGCTGGATTCGGATACATCTAACTCTGAGACATCTGATATGGGAGACATGGGAGAAGTGTCAGAGACGGAAAGGTTGTGGCCTTGGAAAACAGGCAAGTAAAATTGTCAGGGATGTTAGGAAACAGTCTAGAGGGAGTCAGAAATAAAAATTAGGTCTTTGAATCTGAACAGGTCTGAGGCTGGCTGGATACTAAAGGAATAATCTGGAGACAGAACCACGGGAGAACCAGACTAGGATGAGAAGCACTGGATTTCTGAGGCATTCAAATAAAGTGTAACATTAAAAAAATCCAAAAACAAACTGGAGAGAGGGTGTTTAGGTACATGAAATTAGATGAAAGGGAGAAAAAAAGGACAAAGTGTTAAAACCAGAAAGAGTTATGATGATGAGTGTCACCCCCTTAAAGACAGATGAAAGAGAAACTGAAGGGAGAAGTAATTCAATGAAAGGAACGAGAGACATAAAAGATACAGAAATAAAAGGGGCAAACTTGCGGAGTTAGGAGGCAGAGAAGCTCAGTTCAGAAACAGATCCTGAGAATAAAAACAACTTTGAAAAGGATCTTGTCATGCAAAAAGGATTGAAAATTTTGTATCAAGAATGAATGGAAAATGAAAAGCAGGTCTGCAAGTAAGCTCAACAAGAAAAAAAAAAAGGTGAAAGAAAAGTGGTTAAAAAGTCCATTTGGGAAGAGCATTGAAGCAGGTAAGGCAAAGCCGAGTCCAAAGCTGTGTTGTGCTGACACACTCTTCAGATATTCAGAAAGGCTGGAATGGAAATTAAGAAATTACAAGAGAATATGTCTGGAGGGAGGAACGGAGACAGGGCAGTGTGAGAAGCAGGCAAAGAAATCATGTACAGAGAAGCAGATAGAGATAAAAATAAAGACCAGTGAGTCAAAAGAAGTGAGGCCAATGAAGGAAGGAGGCAGCAATGAAGACAAAGGAGTCAAAAAGGTTAATAGACTGGAGATCCCAAAAGGAGTGAGTGACAGGGTAGAGGAGAGAGAAAGACAGATAAGCTGAAAGAGAGCAGGTAGTGATCAGAGAAAAGGAATTGAGAAATGAGAGATAATAAAGTGAACAGTATTTAGTAAAGACAAGGTCATGGGAATGATTGAGGCAGTGAGAGAAATCCATCTAAAACTAGGAATCGCATGCATTGGGCTGGAAAAACAGAATGAAGAATAAAGGATTAAAGTACTGATCAGGGGAAAGGGACTGGGCTTGCCCACGGGGAGGGAGGAAATTTGAAAAGACAGAAATGGGTTGAGTTTAGCAAAGTCACAAAGAAAGATGGAAACTGATGACCACAAGGAAAACAAGATGCAGAGGACTTCAAAGCAGGAAGAGGGTAGGGCTGACAACAGGACTGACAAACCAGAAGCAGAAGCCAGGAGTCACAGAACTTTAGGGGTGAATATGAATAGAACTTTTTAAAAAGCATCAGAGAAGGGAATAAAGTTTAAAAAACAACTCTAAACATCTCTATTTGAGTCATGTTCACAAACATAGGTAGCACCCTACCAGGCAGAGTCAGCACCTTTATCTCCCTCCTTGCCAGAAAGATTTACTCACCCAGATCAAACCAGAGATCAGAAATTCAAAAGATCAACACTGCCACTGACTAGACAATGTGAGGATATGGCTGGGTTGGGAAAATTTTGACTGTTGAAGCAGATAAAGACTAATAAAGACTATCAAAAATTACAGAAAAACAGTGATTTGACCTCTGCCATCCAGCATCTTTATGTCTGCACAAAACAAGACCTGAAGGCCTTGGTTGACTCTCCCTCCCATCACCTCCTGTTCCTACCAGCTCACAAACCAATGCAGCATTCACCAGCACTCCAACTCAGCTGCTAAGATTCTCACCACACTGTGTTTCAGCAAAGATAAGAGATTCAGCAGACAGACTGTTGCAAACAAACGATTTTGGGTCCCATTCAGAGGTATCTGAGAACCAATGGCATAAAAGTTCTTCTCCATTTCCAAGCCTCTGTCAAGAATTTCACTCTACGGCTTTCTTAATCATGAGCATGAATAAAACACCAGCCTTCTCAGACACTTCTAATACTGCATTTCATCTTCTGCTGTACTGGCATGTTTTTAAAGTTTCTGCTCATTACAAAAAGACAACACACTTCTATTGCCTGCTCATACAATTGGGAGCTGGATCATTAGGAGTGCAATAGAAAAGGGGGAAAAACCCGAATTATTCTCTGCTACCAAACCAGTGACATGCAGAGAGTATAAAAAGCGAGCTGAGCACATCATTTCTATCTACCCTACTCTTTATTCTGATTACTGTTTGCTCATGTGTGTAGATATGGTTCAGTCTAAATTACCGAAATTACATAAAAACCAGCTGAAATATAAACATGAGCTCACAGGACTGGGGCCATAATGGGAGCTCTTTGTTATTTTTATACTTTATCACATATGTTAATATGGCTTGAAAATAACTTTAAATTTAGTTTACAAATTTGATTTAAAACATACAATATATTTGATGTAGTATTTTTAGATGATCTTTTAACAAATAATACAAAAGTGATTTTTTTAGTGTACTGTCTTTTGTTACAGTCAAGAAGTCTCACCTACAATCAACTACTGGAAGCAGTAAGTTGTCCACAAGATAGGCAGAATCTACTGTAACATATTAATATATATATATATCTAAAAAAGAAAAGTTTGAAAAAATATCATAGAAACACTATAGTTTTTACATTGCATTTAATATCTGTATGTTTTATTTCTATTGGACTACTGCACTGCAGAGGAGCTTTTGACACAAAGGGAATTTATGCAATGTCATTCAAAGCACAAAGTTCACTCCTGACACAAGTTAATACTGGAGCATTACTGAAATAAAAGGAGGAGCTGGTCAGACATTTTGGGTAGAAATGTAACATGTTTTCTTTAAAGAAAATAAACACATAATGCCACAGCTTTAAATAAATAGTGACAAATGTTATAATCAACATATGAAAAATAGGATGGTGGTTTGGAAAATAAAATGTTTTATAAGCACATAGCATACATTGGAGTGACATAACAAAACTTATAATTTTCATACGTTACCAGGTACTTTACTTTAGGGAGAGATTCTACAATCCCCACTTATGTAAGCAGTTCTATTAACCCACATTGCCTTTTATTACTGAGTTTGGTACTAGAGTCAGGTGCACCATTCATTTCACAGATTTTAAGTCAGGAACAATTATTTCTTTTCCTCAGCACAGTATTTCAACATAACTACTAAAAAAAATCCCACATTGCTAAAAAAAATTAAATGCTTAAGAAGGCGTATTTGCTAACTCTTAACTCATGATTCTCTTACTCAACATACCCTTCCAGGGGAGGGGTATCTATCAGCAGTTTCTGGCAGGAAAAGTTCAACACTTTATGCATAATATTAGATACAAATAGCCTGCACTGCATTTGGCTTTTTTTCGGTGATTTTTAAATGTTCTAGCACATTTCAGAAAAAAAAAAAATTGAGTACTTGTGCATATTAAGAACTAATTCTGGCAGTCAAGCAAGTATTGTGCTGACTTTTCCAATACAGATCATTTCATTCTATGACATGTGAAACATTGTTACAGAACATAACCATCATGTTTTAAATTATAAAACCATTTAATTAATGAAAACAAATCTAGAGGTTGCTAAATACAGACCAAAGTTTCTCAAATACCTCTTTCCAACAAACTTCTCCACTGAAGTTCTATAAGGTTAAGTGCACACAGAAGTGAGAAATAAAACTACAGTTTCATACAATTTGTCCTACAAAACCTGGAAGCAAAAAATAAAAAATTATGTATTAAGATAAACTGATGATCTGGTACATACCATCTAAAAACTCCCTTTCTTTTTCCCAAACATAATTTTCATAGTATTTGTAGTTTTAAAAAATACAAAACCAAAACCAACCCTGACCCTCCCTTGAATACAAACTCCACATTTTTTTGAGCATTATATCAAATAAAAATCACAGCTGCACAGAGAAACAAACAAGCAAAAAAAATCTGAGCATGCAGGGATGTGACTGCATCTAGAACCTATATGTGTATGTACATAGTGCTGCTTTTATTTGAACTAACTCTTTACCCACATAAAGACTTAACTGACAGTAACAGCTCGTTAGCTGCTATCACTGATAATAATTACCTTTTGACAGTTCTGTAAAAAAGTTCAGTCTTGAAACTCAAGGAATTTCATTTCATTCTCCATATTTAGCAAATTTAAAAACAAGACACATTCCTTCCTTAACAATGAAAATATTATATACGCATACCCCAAAAGGCACTAAGGTCTAACAAAAATATTCAGCATTTCCTTTTAAACTAATAAAGTATCTGTAAGACAGTTTGCATATATAATTATTGCCCAAATTAAGGCGTGGCAATTTTCTCTTAAACATAAAAGCTATAATTTACTTCTGCTAAATATAAAACTAAGTCTCAGGATACAGTATACAATAATCATATATTTATGTAGAATACATTCTGTGCCATACTAGACTATTATATCTTTGCCAAAAAAAATCAGTATTTAGAAAAAAAAAAAGATTCAAATTTAAATATACTGTAAGGTCACTCAAATTATTTAAAACACAAAAATCTACAGAGACATATACACAAACAGTTGGGAAGTTGTAACTTAAAGATCACATCTTTTAATCAGACCTGCTCAAAGGACAGCCATAAAAGAACCCTATTGGCTACAAGAAGCATCTGCATGTTTTTAACACTGAACTATGCAGACTCCCATTGCCCCAGGGCAGTGCTGCACAAGTCCAGTGAAAACAACCAGATTGCTGAATCAATACCTTAAATTTTCCCAGAAAACCTTCAACAAATGTTTTGTGTGTTATGAGAGACTAACAAAACAAAAAGGGATGGTACAAAAATTTCAGCATGACAGTTTTTCCTGAAATTATTTTTCCATTGCATTTGGCAAGCAGAGAACTAATCTATTTCTTGTCTACTCTTACAGCAAGAACTGCAAAGTACAATTCAATATAAAATACAATAAGATCCTGTAATAATTCTGTTCCTCTTGGAACAAGGATTAAAATAAAGTTAACTGTGCTGATTCATACTTTTCATAAATTACTAAAAAGGTGAGAGATTCAGACATTTTGCTTCTCGGTAATAAGCCTAATATCTGTATCATGTGCAAAAGTGCAACTGTTTTAGAACTGAGGCCCAACTGAATACAATTTTGTTATTACAGAAAGTACACCTGAACCCACTAACATGGAAACAGTGGTTCACGGTGTGTTAGAATTACCCTTTACATATTTCAACCTGTTGTACGGCTGCAAGTTAGCAAAAAACACAAAACCCAGAAAAAGACAGGAAACAACAAAGCTTGTACATAACCTGGCTTACACTTGAAAGCACAACAGTAAGCTGCAGTAATTACAGGTGTGTGAGGCACACGGAGAGGTGGGCTGGTTCTTTAGAGCTCTCGGTTCTGCCCCCCCGGGCTGCTGGCGCTCAGCTGCTGGCGGTGTGTGCGTGCATGCGCTTCGCGACGTCGTACACGTAGGTGATGTCTGGGCGCTTCTCGGGATCCGGGTTGATGCACATATTCACTAATTGTCGCAGCTACCGGGGAGAGAACATGACAGCAGCGTTGGCTTCGTACAAGCAGCATTTGTGCACTATCAAATTCAAATTAATACAACCGGCAAAAATTAGGCACACAGCGATTCCGCACACGGGCAGCCCTCCCTCTCTGCTCACACGCTGCCGTATGCAAACACGAATGCAACACACTCCCCCGATTTCTGTGCTTTGCACTGCTGTCCAGAAAAACTGACAAGCAAATTCAAGTTCTAATCCTTCCAATTTACAACTTTAGACATGCATTCAGTCCAATCCCTCATAATTGATAGAAAATTCCCCATGTTTCTGGAGGGGTGTGCCGGCAAAGCCCAGAAGACTGAAAGGAGCAGAGAGCAAAGGTAAACGAGGGCTGCTTTGCTCATTCAGTCCTGATACAGGAGTTAGCCAGCAATAAATGGCATTTCTGCCTGACAGGGCCCAACAAACAAAAGGCAGTGGTGCTCCAACTAACACACAGTTAACTCCCAAAACCTGCTGCTGCCAAGAGCTACCAATACACACACATTCATTCAGCCACTCAACAAATTAAACTCACTGAGGGCTACCTGTTACAAGAACTCCACCCTTGAGGAAATATCTGAACTTAAAATTGGAAGCTGGGAAAATATTTTGGACAAGTACTGTAAGCATTATGCTGGCCCTCTTACTCCACTTGTCCATGCTGAAGACACAGTACTGGAATAAATAAGCTTTGGCCTACATCCCAATATGTACTCCTCAGCGTAAGATTGTTTATAGTGTTCTTTATGTAAAGAAGCACATAATTAACAAATATTCACAAAAGCCTCTATCTGGGAATAAACAAATCACTATGACCAGAAAATCCCATGTTTCCAGAAACATCATAACTTATTGGGTGTTTTTAATAGAAATACTCAGCATGACC
Source organism: Cisticola juncidis (assembly GCA_013400215.1). NCBI lineage: Eukaryota > Metazoa > Chordata > Aves > Passeriformes > Cisticolidae > Cisticola > Cisticola juncidis. Next base: position 5,897,784 of record VXBR01000779.1, read on the forward strand.
AACCCAAAAGAACTTCCACACCACTTGCATACTTTTCTTTGCCTTTACAAAGTCTCAGGACATTTGAGGGCCTTTCTTCCTCTACTGATATGCCTAAGAATTTATGACATTAGTACTTAATATATTGTATGGATAACCTTCTGATAGGACATCTATTTTAAACTGTGTGCATCTCCTAAGCATTTTTCAACATGGAACATACCTGTTTTATACTGACTTACTGAAATGCTCACAGTGCTTTGCAAAAACTACTTAACCAACTCTGAGGATCTTTCTTTATGCTTTAAGTAGGTTTGCTAAATCCTCCTGGACCTCCTTATAGCACTGGGGACAGGTGGGAAGGAGAAAGAGGACACTCCAATAAACACATTGTGATTCAGTCTTCTATGGCAATATATCAAATTTGGTTTGGTCTCCCAGCCAGTACTACTAGGTAAGATTATTGAAAGAAAAAAAATCTGTAACTATTGCAACTAACATGGAGCGACCTCATCACCCTCATTATTCAAAAGTAACATAGGCTGTCTCTTTAAACCTGCCATTGGAGAGTTTCCTTCCTGCTTTTTAGAAAAAGAACAAGAAGGATTTTGAATTATAATTATACTCCTTTCACTTTTCTGAAAATTAATTCAAATGCATGGGAATAGGAACTCCTGAAGTTAAGGAAGAAGCACTGCATACCACTATATAAAGCTTTGTCCATTAGCCCTTGCAGCTAAACTGTACATGACATACAGATTGTTTGTATTCAATAGTATAAAAAACTGTGCTATTAGATATCCCATTCTTTAGCAAGAACAGCTCAATATTTAAAAGTGAGATAATTCTGAAGATAGTTGTCAGATTACTAAACTGAAAAGAAACTTATTGAATCAAAATAATCTGTAACAGACTTGCTATTTGAATTTTAAATACATTAAGTGTATTCTGACTAAGGGAGTTACAAAAGCCATCATATGCTTCTGGCAATCAATAATAAAATACAATGCCAGTGGCAATAAAAACTACTAGCCTGCAATAACACCCGAACATTTGAAGAACACAATGCTGGAAAACATTAGCTACTGTAAGAAATAATAATTGCCAGCATGTCATACGAACATGCAAGCCAAACAATCTCCTGCAGCAGAAGCAGGTGGGACACAGGGTAAGCAGGAGGCAGGGTATCAGCAGAGATGAGCAGCTTGCCATGCAGCATCTCAGACAGCCTGCACAGAAAACAGAAAGACTGAAGAACAGTCAACATCATCAAGCCAAAATTAGAGTCAACTAAGCAAACATTTTGTGAGGAGAATACAGATGCAACTTATCTGCAAAATACATCTAATCCTGAATGTGTACATTTCTGTTTCTCTGTGAAGACTTCCATCTGTTCAACAGAACTGCAGACAGTGAATAGTCCTCATAATGGACCTTGAAGGGTTGAAACCCACCAAGGCAGCATCAGAGGGGATGTAGAGTGTCCTTTCTCCTGTTCTTACTAGCTTTCTTATCAATACTTTACTGTTTGCAGAACAGCAGAAACACATCTTCAAGAAATTTACCTGCTGAGCACTTGAGGAGCCTTGTCACAGACCTCTTTAAGGGGCAGTCACTGCAGTTACTGCACTGTCTCTGTGCCCTCTTCCCTTGGCAGGTCCAGAATCTCAGTGGTAAGGCTGAGCTGGCCATGCCTGGGACACTGCACAACAACAGTGCAGATTTCTGAGTCATTTCAAGATCCTTGAGCTCTTTTGAGCCTTTGAAACTGAAAAGCAAGCCCTTGGAGAAGGTGAATGAATTCTGCTACACAGAATGAAAACTTACACGGGAACACATCAGGACTGAAACTGGGACCACACTGGATGCTAATACTTGGTTATAGCACTGATCCTTCATCCCTACAGGAATATCCATTTCAATAAACTTGAAATCCATCTGTCAGCCCCTCTAGTACCAAGAAAATTTCCAGTATATCAGAAAAGCTCACCAGTGTCATGGGAAGAGGCACTGAGAGTCTAAAATCAGACTGCCATTAGAGAGAAGTAATTTTTTACTGCCTGGCACAGACTGGCCAAGAGGCAGAGCAGACTGAGCCAGAGGGACCTCCTGTTGCATCCCCTGGCTGCAAACTTCTTTGTCTGCTCATTGTTCTTAACCTCCTCTGTGCACTTAGCACAGTGACTGTCTTTAGCCTGGAGCTTAGCCTGACACTGCAGCAGTGGGACACACTTTCTTTAACTTTAGCAGGTTTTTCAGCTATGAAATAAATAATTATCACTCAAGTCAGGAGGAGAGGGGAAAGACAGAAATATGACAGGCAAGTACTTTGCATTGTTAGCCAGCTGAAATAGAGAAATTTCCATATAGGGAAGTTTGGATTAAAAAACCTGCACACAACACCATTTTTACTCTGAATAAAACCTTCTTGAAGCCTTTTCTGAGTGCTTTTCTCAAGACCTGCTGGCAACACTACCATTGTGGACCTGCTGGCTCCTTCTGCTTTTACATCTGGGCAGGAGGTTGGCAACGGACTTTAGAAGAAATGCACCTCAATCAAAGGGAAGATTTTAAAACTTCATCATGAAAGCAGTGTGATACTAATATTAGCTGACAAGGTTTTAAGAGTATTGATTGGAGGTGGCAAGGGAGCCCCAGCTTTGAATTCTCTAAAGCAGAACAGCTTTCAGTAAATGCTGAGTACTGACTCTGAATACCAGATGTTTTTAAGGGATATTAAAAAATTGAGATATCCAAAATTATCAAGCATTAGAAAATCTTGGCTTGTGTCTACCACTGAAAGAACAGTTTGAGAAAATGCATCTCAGACTATTAGGATTTCTAATCAAGTTTTAAAAGTTTCTTGAAAAAGCACTTGTCTTATACTTCATAATGAAAGTATTACACTCCTATTTTAGAGGATGCAGAGATCAAAACTCAGTTAAGTTTTTATTTCAGAGAGTTCTTTTTCATAAAAAATGAAGTGGGTTTTACTATTCAGTGGTCCTTGATCTTTACTGCTCACCAAGTGTTCTCCTGACCTGGTTAAAGGTTTGACATCTGTATTTCCTATACAGGTGGGACATTTAGGACAGTATTCTAGTATAACAGGTAACACTTGTTTGTTTCCCTTTTCTACAGTTCATGCCAGCACAGTGTTTTCTGTGCAAGCTAAAAATGGTTTATTTTGGTGCAATAGGTAATAAATGTATATTTTCCATGCACCTTAGTGAAGACACAAGTCTTCATAGCAGAACATAAAAATATTCCCATTACAGTTTCCATAACTGATGGCTTCCTTTAAGAAACTGTTTTCTTACCTATCTCAACCTACAGTAGCTACAGTAGCTACAGTAGCTACCTACAGTAGCTCTTATTCTCTCATTATCTTTAAGAATAGCTTGCATGTATTTTGCAGATAACTGGTGCAGAAGTACATGTCTGCTTTGAAGTAATAGCAAGTAATATGTTGTGCTTTGCATGTGTTTGCAAAACAAAAAACCTATCCAGATGTAAGGAAAAGCAGGATCTCTCTCCCCACCCAAACTCTAAGACCTTCTATCTGGGTCAGACTTTGATATGTGCCCTTTGGCTGGGAATCCACATCTCCAACTTCACACTTAGCTGCAGCGAAGGAGCCTTGCAGGCAGGCCAACTTCAACGAACCACTAGTGGTATCATCATTAAAATCCTGCTGAAGGTCACCATGGAAACCGCCTGCTGAGGCTTCGCTGCTGCACTCGGCATCTCCTAATCAGCTACCATGTGAAATGCAAATTCAGACAGTCTGAAAATTAGTCAAGAAGAATAGACGATGAGGATGCAGATATGTGAAATATTCATGTGCTTCATGGAAAAAGGAAGACAGCATGAATGACACAACAAAGAACGGCCCCTGACATTCTTGCTATCATTTTGCATTATTGTTCACACCCTACTGTATTTCTAGGCCTCCAGTTCTGAAGCTGGTTATATGAACTGCCATATTTAGAGTCTACAATAAATAATAATTAAAAATGGCCAAGGTAAAATGACTAACCGGCAAACCCACAAAGAGCTAGAGTGTATAAATTACAAAATAGATCATTATTTCATATATTTACATCCTTTGTAACAACACCAAATTATCTTTTTAAGTCCAGTTTGTTTCATAAAAGGGGAAAATTGTCACTATAAATACAAAACAAAACACTGAGCAGTAATCTTTTATTAATAGTCCAATCACTGTCTGCGAATGCAAGAAAATTTAAGGTTCGGAATCACAACCCCTGGTCTATAAATGAAATAGTATAATGCTTTATGTTTATTAAAAGTATTTCAGTGCTTGTGTTTATTTGTGTTTTCAAAGTGATCTTTAATTCATGTAGTCTGAATTCAATTAGAATTGGTTACTAATACCTGTTATTTGGTTTAGAGCTTCTATCAGTTTGCCCTGTTCCTTTCAAAGTGGGAAAGTATTTCAAAACTTGCATCTCAGAACATCAACAAGCAAGCATTTATATTTTTTCACTCTGTTACATTGCACTAAGAAAAATATTTATTTTTTTAGTTTCTTTTCATTTTAGAGCTTATAAAAGCAAGTACTCCCCCTTAAATGCACTAATGACAGTAAGAATTGTTAGTTCTCAGTTTAAAACAAACATTGCTGAGATCTGCAGAAGGATATTGTTCAAATTCCATTATATTATGTCTGCCTGTATTTCTCTGAAATTTTCTCTTAGTCTTGTCAGGAACCACTCCTTGCAAAAGAGCTGCTGTTCAATTGTACTGAACGGCACATCCCAATTTTATAATGCAGACAAATGGGACCTGAGCAATTCATTTTTACTGCAGAGTTACATTACATCTATTTTAATGCAGGCCCCTAGAGAAACAGGGCCAGTGCACTAATTTACTGTGCAACATAAACATGTATAGTTGTGCTTTTAGAAAAACACCCCATAGATGTAAGCCTGTGGAACATATCACTGTGCATCCTGGGAAAGCATTTTGTCATACTCGCAAGAAAGCCCAATGAAATTAAGAATCTAACAGTGTGACGTTTCCATCATTAATACCCTCAAATATAAATCATGAGAGACGTGTTATGACAGGAACATTTGAGTGAGTTCAACAAGCAAACACTTATAGGCATAATCTGCAAATAACATAAAATCACACAAGTTCATTTACTTCCCTGGAAGCGTGCCAGCTTACATAAATAGGGATCCAGCCCATGAAAAGGAAAATTACTTACTTCCTCTGAATAGTGATCTGAAGGGAGAGGTGGGTAGTCACACTGTTCTATCTTCTTGCACAGAGAGTACAAGTTCATTTTATCACCATAAAAGGGACTCTGCAGTGCAGCCATCTGTTTAAAGAGAATGTACAGTTTTCTTTGGCATTTTTAAGTAAAGTTATTTCATAAAATCTGTAATAGCAGCAAACAGAAAGTGATCCTTAATGACTCTCAGTGCTCTGCTTAGAGGGACCCTTGCAGTGGCAATAACAGAAGTTCCAAACTACTCCTGTAACCACTGTTCGTACTTACTCCACGTCACACAACCACAGCTGTCACAGTGCAGGGTCTGAACTGCACATTTAGGGTTTTATTCACATACTGTGAGGGGAAATTCAGTAGTTTATGATATTGCTGAGAGTGGAGGGTCCTTGAACCACAAGGGACACCAAAATAATCCAAACCCGTGCTCTTCCTTGGAAGACCTTTTGTAAGGAAACATGTAACTTACAGGAAAACATGATCCAACCTAAAGTAATGCATTGTGTAATTAACACTAGGTAATGGTAGCAGATTTTGTAACTTTCCACAGCCATGACATGAAACTTCAATATAATTGGGGATTTTGAAAGCAAGAAAAAGCTATCATCTATTCTTCCAAAATCCCAGCCCCAAAAACTTAGTAATTCAGGATGTTATTTAAAAATACTTAAAAAATAAATCCCCAAACTTCCATCAGAAGCACAGAACTGGCACCCATGGCAATAATTTACAATTACAACAAAAAACCCAAGAAAATCTGTTGCAGAGCACTTATATAATTGATCAGCTTAAAACCAGTATTAATAAACCTACTCTTTATTTCCAGGCAGTGTTATAACTTGACATTTGAGATGGAAACAAATATTGCAGCTAGCTGGATTAGGAATTTAAAAATTCATTTCAAATCTCTCCATTCTGTTCCAAGCCTAAGAAATCTCTGAACTGCAGCAGCACGAATGCTACTGTGAGTGCAGAGCTGCCCCAAAGTCAGTCACCCTTTTCTACATGTGCTAATAAGTTTGATTTTGGAAGGACAATGTGTACATTCCCCAGACAGGCAGAGTGTGTGTGAAACACGCTAGTCCATGCTGTGCTACTCAGTGAGCTTCAGCAGGGACAGGACAAGCTGAAAATGGCTCTCATCTGTCTTGTGGTCTTCCAGATAGCAGTTTAACTCTTTCATGTCTAAGCATCAGTATCACTGGGGGAAATGGATGAAAAGAATTACCAGCATTCCCTCCCATTTATTTTATATCTCATTAATTTGCTCTCAAATAGTTCAGTACTTCCTCATACTACATCTGAGCAAGAATAAAAAATTTTAAAGCTCCCAAAACAAGTATCATGCTACAGTTCCATCCTACTCTCCTCCCAATCTGTATTACTAAGATAATGTTAGTTTTTGTATTTACATGACATTGTCTCTTACCTTAAAAAGAATGTTAAAAATGCAAGCTGAAGACCAAAAAAAAAAAGAAGAAAAAAAAAAAAAAAAGAAAAATCAACTGCAGGGTCTGTACACATGCAGAAATTCTAAATAAATGCACAGATACTCATTTTCGTACTCTAGGTGTTCATTAAAAAGTACTTTTGTTTGAATGCTGCCGAGTGTTAAAAAAATTCTGAATGTCCCCTAAGGAGTTAAAACAGGAATGCTATATTTTCATGCATCTCCTGCTTTGACAGATGAAAAATGTCAACTGTCCTGTTTTTATTTTCAAGCTTTTGCACTATTCATCTGGTTCATTAGTGCATCTCGCTGCTGCCCCTGACAGCTGCTCGCCCTCTCCTCCCAGCAGCTGAATTTTTCAGGCTAATTTGATCCTCCACACTGAGACGATCGCTAGAATGATTGACTTGCTCCCTGACCTCCAGGGTCTGACTTTGCTGATTAGTATTCTGGGGGTGTCTGAGGGACGAAAGCCCACTGTCTGTCTTCAGGGCTGGTGGCAGCTCGCTCTCTCTTTTTTTTCCCCCTTTTTTTTCTTTTTTTTTTTCTTTTTTTTTTTTTTTTAACTGTAAGCCACCAACCTACAACCCTGTAAGGATGCAATTGCTACGATGAACAATAAAAGGAAATGTGTAAGACCTACTTTTCCATGTAAAGGTCCATGTAGCAAAAGCACAGCATCTTGATTTTAATTAGTAAAGTCTACTTTGTTGCATATCAATTAAAACTCCACTGGTAGTGTTTTTGAGGTTTCAGAAATACCTGGGGCTCTAAAAAATTCAGGCTTTAAAACACACTTCTGCAAAATCTTATTGGCCACACAGTTAGCATTGAATAATAGATGGTTATACACACTAGAAATAATAATTTTTAAAAATAAGTTAGTTTAAACCTAAATTAAAAAATAACTGAAGCGGCAATTAAGCATTTTCTGAGATGTGATAAACTTGCCACAGCCTTTCTCCAATTAAGCTGGAGACAATCCACACTACATATGAACACACATCACCATGAAATCATCTTAATAAAACATGCTAAAATGCAGGCAACAGACAAATCACAGAAAGATAACCAGCACAAAACTGCACAGATTAAAAACATTATTCATTAGTCTACACAAGTCTTGAAGAACCTTAAGTAACCACTGTCCAATAATTAAGAAAAAAAAAACTAAATGAGGAAAAATGCTGAGCACGTATTTTGAATCTGCTATTACAGATAAATGCTCAAGATAAACTTCCAAAACAAAACAAGAAAACACACCACAAATATCTGGTATGTTGCAGAATCAACAAAATGCACTTTTAAAAGAAATTAAAAGCTACAGTTGAAGACAATGCCCAATACTGTAGCTTTATATCAACAACGAGGGTCCTAATAATTATTCCATTCTTGCAAAAAGGCAAACAAACACTACCCCATATTAGCTTAAATAGCATCCTGGTAAAACCTCTAAAATAAATCAAAAGAGAATGATATTTCAAGATGCTGAGTTAATCAATGGAACTGAGTTATTTAGGTATTTCGGGATTATCTACCACATCAAAGAAAAATGTAATATTCACATAGGTGTTTAATATACTCAACCAGCATTAAGGCAGCAAGCTCAAAAAATCTTTAGGAAAGTACTAATGATTTATATCCAGCAATTCAATTTCAAAGAACATAAAAGAAAAAATTAACCTTAAACAGTGGGGATTTTATACAATCGTAATTCAAAGGTTTTATTTGTTTGTTTCCAGATTTAAAAAATCCTCAAGTAAACCAATGAGGGGCAAAAAAATATTAATACTGAAAAATGCTCATCTACCTTTATGCTACCTTAGGGCTTGCAGCACCAGTCCTAAGTGTGTAAAGCAGAGCACTGAAATTCAAGGCAGATGCCATGGTCAGTATTGAGGAAGCCCAACATAGGATTAAGTTTTAGTTCAGGATTCAAACTTTTAAATACTTGCTATGAGCTGGACTTCCTTAAATGATCCCCAGATTTAAAGCAACAGCTGTACACACATCTGTAAAATGCAGACTTGCAATATAGCTTTTTGTCCTTTTAATATTCAAAGCAACACCAGTGATAGAAAGTAAACATCTATTACTGGAGATGATTCACCTGGCAGTAACACCCAACCTCAACAGGCTGCCAATGTCTCCTACAAAATCCTAAAATAAACGAGGAGGTGCTGATACTGCTGAGTAGGTGTTAAATGAGTTCTGCTGACCCACTGAGGCAGGGTAGGTAAAAGAAAAGTGACTTCAGCATGTAAGTTTCTACCTGGAACATGAATGGGGACACTTCACTGCCATTGCTGATGGAACCATTTCTTGCCCCAGCATCATTCAACACAAGTGTTTATTCTGCTAATCAAGAAATGATATGAAAAGAACTTGGAAGATGTATTTGTTTTAGAAGCCTACCTGTTCTTCATACCTTCATCTGACTCCATATTTCCACATTTCAATGTGCCCTGTATCTTTACTTTCTCAGAATATAGCATTATTTAAAATTATGTGTCACCTACCAATCTCGACTGTACCAACAGAGAAACTAAACAATTGCAGTTTAACCATCACAGAAGAACAGAACAATTACATATGTGTGCAGCAATAGTTATTGAGAATTCATCCAAGCTAGTAGCAATAAGTACAGTAAAACTTTTTCATAATTTTACTTAGGTTTAAAGTATTTATAAAAATAAGGAATTTGTATTAAAATAACTATATTGCAGTTTGTGAAAGCATTGCTTACATATTCAAATCAGTCATACTACATCTCAATGCATTTATTAACAAAATCATATAACCAACAAAAGCCATGAAAATACTTAGAACAATTTTACATGTGCTTGCTATTATTCATTATTAATTCTTCAGTCATGCCCAATCTTCAAGAAATTGCTGTAAACTCTTTGTAGCAAGTCCAGTTCAAGGCAAGTTCAAGTGAAACACAAATAAAAGTATTTCACATGCTTAAGTTATGTAAGGGGAGCGGGGCAGGGGACAAGGAAGTACAGGAGTGTTATTAAGTTCACTGTATATATCACTATTACCTCATACAGCAAACAGCCTAGAGACCAGATGTCAGACTTGAAGTTGTAACCATTTTCATGTATTCTCTCTGGAGACATATAATAAGGTGTACCAACTGCAAAAAAAAAAAAACACAAGTATTTTTGAATGGAAATTTCTGTTGTTCTGCAGGAGTAAAATTACAGTTTTCCTTGTAGAAGAGTATTTTTCATCTTTCTCATTTTGCTACATTTAAAACTTCAACTCATACTTAGGACACTTCATATTGACAGAAATACATGAATTAGGTATCTATTTCATCACAGCAGGTTTATTTTCACTGCTCATACCTCATTACCAGAGCTATGAAGTTGTAGAACACTTCCAAATTTTGCTTTTAAAGAATCTTGTAATTTGTTTCTCCTGAAAAGAACCAAGGGAAGGTACTACACACACACATCCCTGCTACTTTTCCAAACTGTTATCACTGCGGCTAGAAACAACAACTAGAAATTCTCTTCCATGGGCTGAGTTTTATTTTTTGTTTCAGGAGTTCTGTTCTTCCTTTGAGAACATATAAACCTGAAAAAGCTGGTTTTAAAATGAATAAAAAAANAAAAAAAAAAAAAAAAAGCTGCTTTGAATAGCTGAAATTAAAACTGAGCCTGAGATTCAGGACCTTCAGAGATGAGGGCAGGAAAACCAGCGAGCCCAGCAGAAGCTGAGGCTCCTACCAGCAACTCAGCCATCAGCGGGAGGAATAAACTCCACAAGGGCTTTTCAGCTCCCAAACCTGTGCCTGCTCAAGAGTTGTGGGCTCTGGAAATGCTGTTGAAAAGCTGCATTTATAGAACTGTCCCAGAGTGAATTCATATTGGATACTCTGGAACATCTCTCCTCTTGATTTTAATCAATCCCTACTGATCTGCGTCACAAGTTACTTGGAGGAGTGAAATACTGAGAGATGCTTCAGCTCTATACAATATGTCATTACAAGGAAGTAGCTGAGTGATGGTTTCATGCATGACAGAGCAGTAAGAAAAAGAAGTTATGGAAAATAATGGTAGTGGCAATTTTAGTGCACTGTTTCTGAACTTTCTCCCTGTATCCCCCAAAATGACTGCCTAACAGCAAAAAAAATCACAGATCTATATGGAGTTTTATTTCACAGACCTATAAGGATTTTTATTCCAATGTTGTTTGAATGTTTTCTTAAGCACTGAATCCCAATGATCAAAACCCACTGATTTCTGTCAATTCAAGTTTATTTTATTGTGAAACCAAACATCTTGCAAGACCATCAGCCATTAAAATCAGCAATTTCTCATTTTTTTACTTTGTGGTATGAACCTCACATATTATTGTAACACAAGGATCTGGTTTCACTTCTGCTCTTTAAATAGATGAGGCTAATTCAGAATTGATCTCTGTATGAATACTGGAAACTGAGATACAGTGAATATGTAAGTACTTGCACGTCTGAATGGTCAGCTTAAATAGCTTTAAGTAATCAGACAGATGATTTTACTCTAATAATTTCCCAAAGTTAAGGGGTTTGTTTTGACAATGTGCCCTTCCTTTAAGAAATGCTGCATGTCAAACTATGTCATACATTCTTAGGGAGTAAGGAGGAGAGAGAATTACTTTCCTACTTGAAGAAAGGCCCAACTCAGACAGGGAAACCCAGAACCATCTATCTCAGGTCAGGCCACTGCTGCTGGTAACCCAGAATTTCACCTGATCTGCTCCTTGGCAAACGATGTTGAAAACCCACATAAACTGCTCCTGTAACAGACAGGCAAAGACAGAGGGCCCCATGTGGTATCCTCCAATGGATCTGGCCCCCTAAATATTCCTGTTCTCTAATGTAGCAACATTAGTACTTTAATGGGCACTTAATGACAGAAATCTTAAGACTGGGACTGTACCTAAACATTTGTAATTGGTATCAATTTTTTTTTAATCTTACTGTTTTATTTCCCTCTTGAATTTTTTTTAACACACCAAGGACTTGTGAGCTTGGACACCTCTGAAAAATTTCAGTTGCATTTTGTATCCATTAATTAAAGCACTGGTTTAGTATCTTCTGTTGCTTTGTTGGCAGAATTCATCTAACAGCAGCAGTAAGTTTAATAGGAATGTGGTTGTTCACTGGCTCCAGCAGCAGTGCCTCTGCTGCTCTGAGGTATCACACAAGTGGCTGGCAGTGAGTAATGTGCCAGAAAGAGGCTTCACAGAATCCACAGGGGGCAGCTGAAAACACCGAGGTTTGAAGGTTCATGGGCTACCAAAAGCAAAGGTAATTTTAACCAGGAGCTCTGGGAAGCCTGCTGATACATTAGGGGTCTGATATGACCGTGAAAGATTGATGATAGTGAAAAGCAAGAACAAATGTTACCACTTTACAGCGTTTAGCCTAGTGTAACACCTTCACTACAATACAACCTGAGGCCCCCAGTGACCAGCTAGTGAAAGGAATTGAAATTAGTAATGTTACTTATGGAATCACACAAGCAACCTGAAGATTCAGATATCATTACTACTTATAAAGGGTTTTTAACAGAACATGACACTAAAGATTTGTTATTCTGAGATTCAGGAACTACTGAAAGCATTGCAATGATCTTTTTATCATGGTGAGTACTCCTAGGACATAGCTGTGCTGCTGGTAAGCAACTAATGTGATTATATATTATATTTCCTTCCTGGATCTTTTTATTTCCAGGATGTGAAATACAGCATCCCAGTAGAACAGAGATATCTAACTTCCTGACTTCCTGTATTTATCTGAAGACACAGAAGTGGGATAATACAAGGAAAGGAGCTAAATCATTGAGGTGCCTACATTTTTAAGAACAAAATCAGTAACTTCAGCATTCTGCTCGCTGCCTTTGCAGACCTGTGATGACCTGCAAGTCTGAATAGTGAACTTCCTTGGAAATGGTCTGGGTCAAATATAGCATCTCCTCAGAATCTGCTGCTGCTCTGGAGCTCCCTCCCTTTAAAGATGCTGTGGATCCAGAAAGTGTTGATTGTTTATGCAAGCTTCCTGTTACTGATAGAGGGAATGGAAATAATGGAAATGGTAGCTAATACAGAGCAGGGAAATGATTTGAAGGATCAGAGGCAAAGCATCTATTACAAAAAAGGAGATATGATATAGACAGTCCACCTTACTACCTGGATAAACATACAACTCACAATATATCTGAGTAAAGTTAAGTGCATCAGGCAATGGAATGACATACAGTAAGTTGGTCTAAAGTAGTTATTAGGTCTACAACAGTTACTAGCTCTAAAAGCTATCAAGCATTTTTAGGCTGGTAGAAAAATCAGCCTGGTAAATGTTAAATCTGCTTATACAAAACAGTGTAGTGGTTCATGCAGGACAGGTTTAAGAGACCATAGTTTTAAAAATGGCCACATAATCATTACTGACATTTCATGCATTGACATACATAACTATCAGAATTCAGGAAGGGGGCTAAAGAGGCCAAATTTCAGTAACCAAAAGACAGAGTTTATGTATAACTCAGTGTCCATGAGACCATGGCAATTTTCTAATACAGAGTTCAATACAACATGCTTAACAAGAGGAATGTGGATGTTAAAGACAGACAAACCATATCACAAACAAGCAGCCTGGAGGTCCTTTCCAACCTGACTGATTCTATAATGTTCAGGGGTTTGTATTTATTTAATATAGCTACAGGAGACGTCAAAGTCAAGGGCTCATCTTCAAGGACTGGACCCAAAATACTGTCCTTATCCAAAGTAACTCTGCAACCTAGCCCACAAGGTGCAAACAGTCCTTCTACAGAAGTTAATCTATAAATATCCTGAGTTATTTTATGACAACACAGTAATTTCTCTTCAGCTTTCAAACTACTGTAAGGGATCTCACGATTCTGTACATAAACTAAAAGAGCTATTTTAACACAGCTTCTTTGACGACTGCAATGACTCAGCTGCAGATTTCCCTGCCAGCCTGACTGCACACTGAGGGTGCAGGTTCTGAGCATGGTTTGGGATCTAAGGGGAGTTTATTCTATTCACAGAATGGTGCTGCAGAGCACCACCCCAGCACACCCTCTACTGCATCAGAGACTCATATGTGAGAGGAGAGGAGAGTATTTGCACACATTTTCACAAGGTATTTTATTCTCCACAACCTGTGTGAGTTTACAGTCAAACCCTTCACATAACAGTCTGTGCTGGGGACAGCAGTTTCACAGAACTGACAGATACTGTCAAAACACAGAAGACCAGAATTCCATGCAGATGATTCCCTGTATTCCAGCATTTTAAGAAGACTGCAGATCTGTTCCTTTGCCCTGCAAGAAGGGATCCCCATGCTGGTGGCACTGCCTGCCTGGACAGCACACTGGGCAGCCTTACAGCACAGTCACAGCAGAGAAACCAAGTGATTCTTTTGGTAACTGAAATATGAAAAAACTTATCTTTATATCCACTGAATGGCTAACAAAGAAAAAAAAATGCATATGTCCATGAGGTGGCCTTAGAATTGCCATCTCACCAAAGGGCATAAGGCCTGGCATTCACTCATTAAAACAACAGCAGCAAGAAAACCCTAACACAGTTCTAGGGAAAGGAGTAAGAAATCTTTGTTGGATCATATTCCCCTTTCTAATATAAAGTCTTCTGAAAACAAGAAATTTTGTCAAGTTTGTATCACATCAACAACACCAAATGCCTCCATTTCCTCTGCCCTTTTGTAAGAAAGGTTTTCCATTTCCAAAAGATATAGGCATGACAATAGAAAATTCTTGATAAAACTGTATAGAAAGAGTTAATATGTGAAAAAATCTTGTCCAGTGCAGTTTTTTCACTTGTTTCAAATGGACCATCAGTAAAGATTCTAATTAAATCAGTATTATTCATAATTAGCAGTTAGAAGCTGTAGCTAATTAAAATTTTAGTACATTTCTTTATTTCTGAAAGCTTGAATCTAGTTTGCTACTGAAATTTTTATAAAGCCTGTAAACAAGTATAAACTGCTACACATATGTTTGTAATTTACTAGGTTACGTGCACCAAAGGTTTATGGAATCATAAAAAGATACAACTTTGAAAGAAATTTTAAGAAAACCAGCATCAAAAACTGCAGAAGAAATCAATTTAAGAAGTGGTCTCTGCTAGTGACAAATCAGAAAGTCACTGTCTCCTCTGTAGCCTAAGTTAACAGCTGACACAAACCTTTTTTCTCGGCAGAATTCTGACATTAGGTCATAATTAAGAGGGAAATGAGAAAAGAGGAGAGAGAGGGAAAAGAAAATAAAAAATAACTCCTTCACCAAGACACAACAGCCAACAGAAGAAACAAAGCTGCCATCCTCCCCTCTTCCCCCAGTCTCTGGATGACTCTTGGATCTGTAAAAGATGAGCTTTAAAGGGCTCAGGGGTTTTACACTGTTCTTAACTCTGGCACAGTCTTCAGCTTTTTTAAATTTCCAGCTCAGCCCTCACCACCATTCCCCTGCCAGGAGCCAAAACAATCCAGGGCTGAGGCAATCTGCTCCTCTTTAACTTCCTGACTTGTGCCTCACAATCCACGTCCACTCTCCCAGCCTCACTGCTGACCTCTGCCTTGCTCATGAGCTCCTACTGCTCAGATTAGGATTTACAGCTCCCTCTTCACCCCCTCCTTCCACCTGCAGCAGACCTCACCAGTTTGAACCATACATGGCACAAAAGAGTGACCAAAGGCTTTGGAGGACAGGGAAGCAAGGATAGTGTCAAAAATTTGACAAATCCTGTCCAAAGTATTATATTTTTTGCCATTAACACATGTATCAACTCACACCTCAGATGTGGTACAAACATGACAAACATGCAATCAATGAAGAGGTTTCAATTCAGCAACCACCAAACACAGACACTTCAGCGAGAGAATATAATCTTTTCTTATTTAAAAATACCCAAATTAACAGTATCATGAACACTAATTCCTACATTTCTCTCTGAATCTGATGTTACTCTAATGACAAGGTTTTTCTCTTCTACAGAGATCCTCTTTGATTATGTCATTCATCCATTACCTACCTTTAAACTTAAAATATATACCAAATATTTAATTTTTCTTCTTTAAAAGCTTCTTAATCATCCTAGTATTCACATGCTGCTCAGAAGATGCAAATTACATGAAAATTTTGGTTGGATAGAGATAATACACTGCCAGTTTTGTGTCCTAGCAAAGAATAAACTGAGCATTTTAGAAAAATTATAAAAACAAGAAAAGAAAAAACTGTCTGGGAACTGATTTTGTCAATTGTGATCTCCTCTCAGCTACCTGAGCTTATATTGAGAAATGTCACCTTAAAAAATGGGAGCTCCTCTGAGAGCCCTTTGAAACCACATCACCAAGGGGTAACATTAGTGCTACTCATGCAGGCACACAGAATTATGAGATTCCTTCCAACAATGAACAAAGTTCAAGTCAATTTTTTTAAAAATGCATCCATGTTATCCCCTTCTTTTTTCCTAGCATTCCTAGGCAAGGCTATTGTCTTAAAGACTTGTTCAGAGGCAGAAATGTACATTAAATTATGCAAACAAAGCAGGGAAAATACCCAAAGCATGCTGAAAGTAATGCCTCAGTGTTACAGTGTTTCTGTATTTGTCCATGGTGCTGACCATTTTTTTATTAATAACACCTTTAGGACCATATTTTTATTAGTACTTAAAAACAGCTTTAGCTGCTCCTAACCCTCTTCTTCCTCCTCCTGAGTGGGCACTGTATTTCCACCATGTAGAAGACTTTACCTGTCCAACATCCATAGCTCAGGGAAAGCTTACCTAAAGAATGTGCTGCTGTGGTTTTGGAGCTGAAAAATCGACCAAGTCCAAGGTCTCCCAGCTTTACTACTCCTGTAGCTGTAATGAACACATTTGCTGGCTTTATATCTGAAAGAAAAATAAATTTAAAAATTTAAAAGTCACAGTAAGGTTGTAAGAAAAGCTACTCTTCTACTAATAATAGACCCGAAGAGGATTTTATTTACAGCTAATACCGGTAAAATTTGACAGTGCTATTCAGAAAGAATGGGTCCAGAATGTAAAACTTCAAATCCACTATTCTAATAGAACAACCACCACTCAAGCAAAGAAAACCAAGAGCCATGGAAAGTATTTTTTAAAGAAATAAGCAAACAAACAAAAAACCCCATACACCCAAAGTCCAGAAGCACATACAGGGGAGGTCATTACTACTTTATATAAGCTACATAGAAGGACTTACACTAGAACTAGAGAAGCTCTTTTGTTATGTCTTAAGTAACAGCACAAAAATGTTTTCAAGAACTGTAAAGCATTTTTCATTACTTTTGCTAATCAAATTACCCACAGTAGCATAACGTTATTTATTTGAAATAGACAACTGATTCTCTGTAAGAGCAGGCATTAAAAAAAAAGAAGCATGTTTACTCAGGAGAATGGTTATTTGAACTCGTCAATGGAACTGGGCTAATCAAGTAGAAACAAAGGAAAATAATGATGTATACCCCAGACAGTTATTTTTCACAAGTAATATCCAGTTTAAGTTTTAATCCAATCCCTTAGAGACAACAGCAGAGACTTTCATTCTATGATTTCTAACAAGGTACATACCTTGTTAGTTTTCTAAATAAACTGACCTGTTATTTGTTTGGCAAGGGTGTTTAGCTTTTCCTCTGCTGAAGAGCAATCCACCCTGGCCCTAAACTTAGATCAGTTCACTTTGACAAGAGGGGATTGCAGCTGGCAAAGATGCAGGCACAGTAAAAGGAATGGTTAATAACCCTTCCAACACCAGCATTTTCAGGTTTCCAGTAAAAAAGTTACAAAACCTTACAACTTTAGAGGAAGACAGAAGCAATTATGTTCTCCTGCTATCTGACCCAGTTTTCAGGAGTTTGGATAACCCTTTGTGTAATAATCCAACAATTTAAAAATAGCTTTAATTGTCATTGCTTTTGGTGGGTAACTATGAAACCCCTAAATTTGCCATAGGTTTGCCAGAAGCTTTGAACTTAGTATTTCAGTTTAAGGAACTCAAATCCTTTTGTTCTGAGCTAAAATATACAGAAATGCACTAATTTAATTGTAAAAATTATTAAAGGAAGATACTTGTACCCTATGGAAAGAATCTGTATTTTATGTCCTTCTCTTTGTATTACTTGCACTTACAGGCATCTGTACAAATGCACTAAGGGGGAGAAAAAGGGAGAGGCACAAGGGAAAGGCATTTGCAGGAGCAGGGGTATCTAAGCTCATCTGCTAAGGGTGCAAAATTTCTAAATGACAGAACCCAGCAGGCATCGAGGGACTGCTTCTATCAGTGAGCTGCACTTGAGTACAGGGAGCCACCAACCTAAGACAGGTAATGTCACCTGAACCCAAAGAGTGACAGCCCACACACAGCTCACAATCCCATCACCACAGGGATTTCAAAAAGGAAAAAAAAAATAGATCTGAGAAGAAGCTATACTATGATCTGTTTTCTTTGGCTCAAGAGTTGTGAGGTGAAATCAAGACCACATCCAGAGGAGACAGCAGCACCAAGGTTTAAAAGGGGCCAAGGAAATTTAGTACTTGACAGGGATAGCTGGCAACTACAAGGGCTGTTGAGACAGAGATTGGAAGTAGTGCAAAGGAGCAGAGGAAATGCTCCCACCTGCACATAAACCAACAGAGAAGGCACTAGGAGCAGAGCCTGTCCATCATGAGCAGGCAGGGCACGAGCAGGAACTCTTTAGGACAACCAGGTGCAAGAAGTGTAAAGAATGGACTGACAGATCTGTGCAAGGCAGGTAAAAACACTTGGGCAAGACAACGGGCAAATATAGAAGAATAAATACATGATAGAAGACAAGAGCCAGAAAAATTAAGCAGCTGTGGCAGGGGATCCATCACTTACACAACTATCGCTTATTTTGAAAAACTTGCTATCAAACAAATGCCTAGCACAACAAATGTATAACCACAAACTTCTCTCCATTTTCTATTACTTATGAAATCTTACAGAAACCCACATTGTTTCAGCTGTCAGAATTGATTCCAGCCAGCTTAATTCTCACACAGTCAAAGGTTCAGTAAGGACAAATCATCTTTGATCCTGTATTACCTCTATGCATAACACGACGAGAGTGCATATGTTCCAAGGCACTGCAAAGCTGAACAAAGTACTTCCAAACTGTTCTTTCAGGAATCAACCTCTTCTGTTTCTTAAAATGCTTAAAAAAAACAATGGATAGTGAATATTAAAAATCAAACCTTGCATAAAATGACTGAAAAAAAGAAAAGACAGAAAATCCTTAATTAAAAAATAAAAAATACAAGAGGCTCCTCACAACCTAATAAGAAAGCACTAACATAATTTCTTGACACAGAAAACTTTCCTCTCAAATACTAATGTATGTATCATCACTGCATGTGTATAAGTCACCCTACACACCAAGTCACAAATAACATTGTGAAAATAAAATAATGAAAGAAAACTCCCTCCCCAAAAAAGGATTTATACAGTACTTAGCACTCCTCACTGTTGGGTTAAAGTGGTCAGAGTAATCTAGTATAAAGTAGCCATAGAACAAATACAGGTTATGTGCCACAGAACATCCCAAACTAAATACAATTTCTTACACCAAAAATGATTTCCATACCCTCATTTTCTAAAAAGAAGAAAAAAGAATAGCAGTATCACACAGTCACAAAGATCTTGCAAGAAGAACTGGTCACATTAGTTTTAAACACTTCTGCAATACATGAAAAGGAACTAAAGGAACTGTGATTTCTGAAAATTCCACAGTGATGTAACTCCTGTTCAAGTATTTTCCATCCTGTATAAAAACCCATTCCTGATCACTGGTAACTGTTCACTGGCCTGTTAAAGCTTACACAAAACAATTACAGTCTGCTATACACATCATCTTCAAATGTTTTATTCAGGAATACAATAACAACCCTCCAAAGATACCTACTGAAAACCTGGAATTCAGCCAATGTTAAAATGCAAAAGTTTAATCATTATAAATTCTGCAGCTAAAGGGAAAAAAGATTGAAAAATCGTTGCTTGTTTAGCCTCTGTTTCCAAAGAAATCATATTGTGTCAGGTTTTGAAGTTGCACACAAGGAAAAAACACAAACAACATTAAGACTAGCGAAATTTTAGATGGAAAGCAAAGTACTTGATGTATTTTAATTGTGTGTACAGACAGACTTCATGCTCATGAACGCCATAAGAAAGTTCACATAAAAATTTATTAATTTTCAAAAATAAAAATATTCTCATACTATGTTCAACATGCCAGTGAGAAGCTGACAGCTGCATCTGCACATTAGAGACACAGGAGTGTGAGAGAGATGCTTTTAAACTACCTAAGCAAAATGCATCAGTCATACAAAGGATCTTAAGATTCCACCAAATGTTTTTAGTTATAGGGATTATTTCAAAATGCATTTTCATTTAAATGAGGCAAAGTACATAAATTACATCTTTAAATGTAATTTTCTTTCAGCCTTGGACTGAATCCAAACCAACTCTGTGTATCTTTTCTCCCTATAGCTGGATTTGCATATCAGAGGATTGTTTGATGTCAACAGGAAGATGGAGACCAGGTTTCTTTTCATTTAAAAACAAATACACAATACATCTAAGTATATGTACATGAAAGCATAGTTCCTTGATTTAAAATGCATTCTGAAATTATCATAATTATAACTAGGTACTTTATTTAAACATTCTGAATTATTATTTCTTTAACTCGAATGCAGTGATGAAACACCATTCACAAAATGCCTGAAATGGGGAGATTTTCAATTACACATTCCCATTCTGATTTACCTCAAGCACATCAGTGTACTTTCAAAGTATTTATGTACAAGTTTTCTTTTAACACTTTATTCACTTGCCACCCCTAGCACTGTAACTGATGTAACCTAAAAAAATGGCTTCAGTTCTTACAGTGCAAGGATGCAACCTGAAGTGTGTCAGAAATTGTCTCATTCTGCTGAAGGCATCAATAATTTTGCAAAACAATAATAACCTCTTCCTCAAAGCATCAATGATATCACTTAAGCTCAGAGAATTTATCCATCTAAACAGGATGGAAAAGAGCTGCTAGATTTGCTAACAGTGCTGTAAACTAAACAAAGAAACAGGCAGCATTTTCATCTGTATGGTCTTAAAAATAATATCATTATCCTTAAAATAAACTCAATGAACACTATGTTGTTCCGTAATTAATTACTCTATCTTCTTCCCCTAAAATACGTGTTTTCTCAATTTTTTCTTAGGCTGTTGTCCAATAGGCAACATAGCGATGAAAAGCCACCAGCAAAAAGATGAATTTTGTAAAACTAGCTATTGAAACAAGTTGAACACTTCTAGGAAACAGTCCAGCAGGCACAGTTAATTCTGAGAAAAGTCAATAAGGAAAATTCCATTTCTGTTTAGAACCTTACCTTTTAACAAGAAATGTAAGTTGATGGAAAACACAGGCAAACCTATTTTTATGCCAAATTGCATAATTAAATTCATATAGCACACATAAACTGTATTCAAAGCAGGATCATTTCCTTTCTCCTTAATTTTAAGAGTCCAAAATGCAGTTCTAAGGATTGTGGTGTTGTTCCCTCCCTACAGGGAAGCCAAAATGCAAAGACAGGATGCTGCAACAATCATTTGTAAGCTCTGTTGTAGCACAGCACAGCAGCACCACAGTCAGTGCTGAGACTAATCCAGTGCTCAGCCTGCAGCACTCCGAGGTCCACAGCACCCAGTGAACCTCACACAGCCCTCTCCCACTGCATACAGGCTGGCACTGCCTGCCCAGATGTGCCCCCAGAGGAATACAGCCTGCCCTACAGCTCTCTGAGTGCTCTCATCTTCTACACTTCATCATCCTCCTTCTCCCACCTGTCTTGGGCTCAAAGGACAGTCCTGATGTCCCTCAGACCACTGACTTTCCAGGGTGTGACATGAGAAAAACATGGTCCCGTTTGAGGTGAAAGATCAATCTCAAACTAATGGAAACTGGGCAAAAAGAGAGCTGCTTGTACACATGCATTAAAAATTTGGGCAGTGCTGCAAGGCAGTGCTTTGTCAGGTAAACAGAACACCAGGTGTGCTTCGGCAGCAGGCTGGCTCCCAGCAAGAATTATTTCTTTCAAAAGCCCTATGCCATGAAATTTCCATCTCCATCTGAGAAGGGAATCACAAAAATCTACTTTGAGGAGTCACCAAAACATCAATACGTTGTGGATAAAACTGCAATTCAGTCCTTTAATGTAACTGGACCTTTTGGTGGTCATAAATTTATTAATCAAATGCCTTTAAGAGCTTTAAGACAGGCAGGCTCTATCACCAGCTCGTATTTTCATCCCTTTTACAGAATGACTGAGCAGTTTCATTGTGGGGAAACAGAACTCTACTGGTTCTCTAAAGGATTGCTAAAAGAAAAATTAAATATTCTCCAAGCACTTCCATCCTAACGAAATAAACATAGCTGCCCTGAACTTAAAATAGCATATGCCATTCAGTTTCTTGACAAACAAAATGTAAAGGATAGATGGAGAAAAAAGTCTGAAGTCACCATAAACGCATGAAATTATATTAAACTGAGTATCTAAAGGTGATGCTTTAAAGGTTGAACTCCAAAAGTAAAAGTGACAGCAGTCAGCAGTTGGTCCTGCCTAGGCTGAAAAGGCACAATTCAGGGAATCCTTCCAGGAAACACACAGGACTACGTCTGGATTTTATAAGAAAATGAAGGATTTTCCATGCATGAGTAGAGTGAACACAGATGATTTCTACACAGCCAGAAATTCAGATATGACTGCCTGCACCTCAATAAACACTCCTGGAAAAAAAAAATCTAGCATTCAGTTCTGATGTTGGTGTATCGAAGATTTCAAGGTGTGATTTAGTCTGGTTTAGATCTCATTGAATAGAGAAAAAATAGGAATAAATAAGAAAAAAGACAACATAGTAAGTGTTTAAGAAGCTAACTGAACTCAAGAAAGCAAGATGTTTATGAACTTCTCTTGCATCTGAACAATTTTGCAGACTCATTACTTAAAAAAAGAAAAGAACTGTGGAACTGTCAAACAAGCCCACAAGAACATGTATCTGAATTTTTTCCTGCACATGCTGTAGCCTACTGCTGTTTTTTGAAGCACAGTATTTGGAAGAAAAGTAAAATGAGAATGATGATTTCAGTACTTTAAATAGATTCCTTCCTTCCTTTCAGGATTTGATAAGAATACTGATCAAATCTTTTTGTTCTCATGACTTCATTTACAGCTTACAAAAATATAAATCATGGAAGGTTTTTATATTTTACTGTATATAACACAGTGATTCAACAATGAGATTCTAGTAGGAAGAAATCTGAACTGCATCAAGAGGAAAGAGATGCAAAAATGATTCCACAGAACTTCTGAGTAACACAATAAAGCTCTTGACCACTTCTTGACCACCGTGTTTCTTTGGGAGCTTTTTTTGATATGGGTGAGCAGGAAAAACAAAGAGGAAAGAAGACGTCAGGCAGCCACAATAGAAATTAGAAAAGCACAAGAATTCTCACTCTGTGAATGCAACAGAAACAAACCACAGCAGAAAAGGGCATGCAGGCTCAGAAAGACAGACCAGTGAGCATGGGCCACAACATCCCAACATTTTAGAAACTCATGAATATAGAAAGGAAGTCTGGACCTAAGTCTTGTTTTCTGTTTTAAAAGCCATATAATTCTAGTAGCAATGCAGCATCCCAGGAGTTTTGTCTGGTTCTGTTCTTGGATTAATTCAGCTAATTTAGACCATGGCAAGTTTTCTGCCATTTTTCCTTGCTTTCTATGCAGAACAAAAATAGAACTTCCCACCACATCCTGATTCATTCATTCAGTTTGATATACAGTGTCATCAAATTTGCCTACATTTCAAGAGTAGCAGCTGTCTCTTACTTGTAAAAAGAGAACAAATACCAAAAAAACCCACCCAAACTATTTGTCATCTATCAACCAAACATAGTGAAAGCAGCAAGTATTCAGCCAATAAAGTAATGAAACTAAAAATATTTACCTGGTTTGTTTTCCAACTTTTATTAACAGTTGCCTATATCTCCCCTTAGTAAAGATGCCATACATTTATTTTTTACCCTTCCAGAATTCACAAAAGAGAGAGTTTTAAAAAATTAGATCTTACTCTATTAGTCATCTTAGTATAAAAGAAACTTTATTTCATCAAGAGCAACAAAATAATAAGATACAGTTCAAAAACTAACACAACACAAAATAATGGTACTAACAGAAGTACCTACTGGCATCAGAAGGATAAGTCAGTAGAGTAAAAGTGTGGTCTTTCCTTTAAAACAAACAAACAAACAAAAACCCAAAAAATCTCCAGCCCCCAAAACAAAAACACCAGAAGAATGCTGCAGAGACATCACAGAATTGAGACAGAAGCATCTTATTTCACACAAAATAAAAAAAAGGACATTCAATTATAAAAAACATCAAGTCTTGTAAAAAATTCATGGAAAATTTTTCATGTTTTCCATTTTTGTATATTTCTTTCCTGCTAATAATCAGACTTAGTAAGACTCCTGGTTAAACTCATATTCCTTAGAAAGCTCTGCACAAAGTCACTCTATATAAATGTATTTTTAGCCAACTTTCTTTGCAAGGATTCAATTTTCCTTATTGAGCAGCCCACCTACAGTCCCTCTGTTCCACCTAACATTTTTGCTGATGCAAAAGAGCAAGGACAGAGTGTTCAGAAATAGAGATCACCTACTGAAATCTGATTGCAGAACCACTAATATAAAACTTCCAATACTGCATCATTTTCCTTGTCCTTGTTGCTACTGCTGAGTGGGGCTCCTTAAAACACACAGCCACATGTTTAAATTCAACAGTATTTGTTTACATGCATCTCTCTCCAAAAAAATCCCCTTGGGAAAACTGGTACAGTATGAAGAGGTGAAATTCATGCTTGAATCATTAATTCTGCTTCCTAATAAAAAGCAATAGCATAACACAATAAATATCAGAGGCTATCATCTTAACTTTTTTCTTTTCTCTACCAAGAAGGCAGACAGATTTGAAATCTCTATTCTGAGCAAGTTATCCACATAGTGCAAACACTGACAGTGCAAATTTTTCAAATGCAACTCTGTGCAAAATTAAAATCAGTCCCCAAGTATTGTTTTCAGGGCATTTCAAACAAGAAAAGTACCCAAATTATTATTCAATAAGATCTCCCATCTCTCCCTGCTCTTTAAAGGCACACAGACAATTTTAGAACCAGTGGGCAAAGGTGGAGATGAAATCTCCAATGCCTGTGGTACAGCCTGTGTAAGTTAAATGAACTTTACTGTCAAGTTAACTTTCCATAGCTGACTGACACCATTATTTGCCCTGTGTGAACAGCCACTACTTCCACAACAGCTTCAGGTGTGATGTCTGTGAAGGCAACTGGCCACAAGACAAAAAACACTCTTCATTGTCTAATTATTTTAGCAGAAAATCTGCCTGCTTATTCTTGTGGTTCCAGTGGCAGACACACACAATGGCTGACTCACAGCAAAACTAACAAGGCTGCCTGGCAATTACCCAGCCCAATTATCCCACTGATTATAAGCTGGGGGAGCAGCCAGCTCTCACTCTGCCAGCACACGTATGTAATGTACGTAACATGTATGTAACAGGGTGAACTCTGCTGCTGCTCTCCCTGTGGTCACCTGTGGCTGACAGCAAAGGTGACAGTGGAGCACCTGTCAGACACCCCAGTAACACACAGGGATGGAGGAAAAGCTCACAGGAGCAGCTCTGCCACCCTGCCAGGCATCTGTGCCTTCACTTTTTCTTTTCAGACTTCACAGCTCCATCACAGAGCGGCCGCTTCCCCTGGGAACATCCCGCCCCACATTTCTACCTGCTACACAGCCAGCACAGATACACAAAGTTGAACAGGATGCACTATTCTTTAATTACAGGAGGTAAGAAATTTTAAAAAAAAAAGTTTGTTAGCAGCTTTAGAAAAGGTTAGTGGCAAAAATTAGCCTGACTGGTTCAAAGCCCCAGGTTCCTCCTTTAGGAAAAGGCACATAAAAATAGTTTAGCTTTGATCTGTAATTAGCACACTCTGTGTTATACTATCCTACTATATTAAAGGCTTCTCCAAGCTACACTCTATCTTTTGAAGCTTTTTTCAAAAATGAGTACGGAAAAAAGCTAAGGTAAAGGTGATACAGAAAGCAAAAAATAAACCACTGAGAAAAAAATATTTTGAAGCTTTTAACATATATCAATGATGTAGCTTCAGCAAAGTGCCAAACTGTTCTATATTATAAAATATAACCATATGCTCAATAAAATACTTTGTGTGAGGAGGTTTGGTGTGGGGGTGGTGGTACTTGGGTTTTTGTTCTTTAAATTAAATCTAGCAGTCATGGAAAGAAGAAAAAGCACGAGAGACACGGATACTGCTGAAAGCCAAAAGAACCAGATTCCATGTTTTAAAATCTGCAATTATAGATCAAGATAAATCAGTATTATGAAAAGAAAAAAATTATACAATCATGGACAAATACTTTAAAAAAACTTTTCCCAAAACTATTATGTCAAGTATTTGGGCATAAATGTATATATTTGAAAAAATCTCAGAGTCCCCATAATTTCTCCCCCTTGAAAGTGTTCAATTTTCAGTTCTGTTTTCTTCATGTTAGAAGACCCTTTACTCATTCATTAATGACACTCAGCTAATAAGCAGCTTGAAATTGTTTTTAGGCTTTGCTTATTGTGCACTATTCATAACCTATTATTAAACATAAGTTTCAGGGAGGGATACAGCTTCCTAGTATGTACTGTTGGAGTATCAAATTAATAAAATACAAATGGCCTTTGAAATGGTAGTAACATCCCCATTTTACAGATTAGAATGTGGGCCAAGAATAGAGATCAAAAAAGTTAATTAATTCTGGCACAAATTTAAGCACCTCCTTCTCAACATACATAGCTTTATGAAACAGTTGATCTTCAAAGCACTTTCCACTCAGAATGAAGCTGTGAAAGCTCAATACTTCTACAAATCAAGACCCAGAGTTTTGCCTTGAATGTCAGAAATACAGAATAAGTAATCAGAATTCTCCCCAAAAAACAGTGGTTGAAGTGGTTTATTCAGTATCCCTTAGGAAAAGAACGAGTAAGGATGGTCTTCGCAAAAAACCTGTACTAATCACAAAACCTTTGTCTTTCCAATTCCCTGCCTAGCAATTCCCATTGCAGCAAAGAAGCATTTGCACCCATTTCTACACAGAGTAGCTGCAACCATTTCTACACAGAGTAGCTGCACCCATAACAGGGTCACCTCCCATCCTGTTCCCATCCCATCCCATCCCATCCTGTTTCCAGCCAGGGTGACCCAGCCCACCCAGGCTCTCCCTGCTGACAGCCAGCGTGTCTCTCTCAAGGATCCCTGCCCCATCTGTCCCATTCTCTGACAACACCTCAGCTCTTCTCCCACCTCCCTGTTCCCATGTCCAGTACTGGAAATCCCATTTCACAGTTTCCCAACACACTGCTCTTGTTCTCATAGCATCCCTCAGTCTCTATTCCCAGCAGCACAAATTCCCTGCCTGCCTTCCCCCAAACACAGGCAGCCAGTACAGGTGCACTCGTGTTCCTTCCTCCCAGCCCCATCCTCTCTCTGCGCTTGAGGATCATCAGCTGCTTGTCCCAGCCTACTCCTGGGTCTGCCTTGTCTTCTGTCTTCCCCACATTCACCTCAGATCACTCCCTTTCGAGTAATTGTTGGAAAGAATAAACACCCTCGAGACCCAGGAAAGCTCCAGCCCCATCCAAAGCATCTGGAACAAGCTATTTCTGGAGATGCAGTTTCAGTCCCCCGTCCTGCTCCAGGTCGAAGCCCTGACTGTCACTCAGGTCATACCGGCACCCAGACACACAGGAGGTTCACACACCTCTACATGTACAGACATTTCCCCCTTTTGGAATTATGCTCCAGTAATTTCTCTTAAGCACACATGTTAGAAGAATTGAACTTTAGGTAAATTTTCACAGCCATTACTGTAAGAAAAATCCCAAGTTTTACATCTGTTTCGAGGCACAAAGGGACCTAGATTATTTCAGATTCAATGGCTGCAAGATATTATAATGAAATGTTGGCATGCAATATTTTAGTAGGAAATTGCTGTATTTTGACAAACTGAAAACATTCTCACACAACTAAATATTTGGCAATCCTAGCAGCAAACAGTCCTGCTGGACATGTGTGTGCATGGCAGAAAACAGCTTCTGCAACACTGCCATTCAAAAAAAAAGCAAGAAATAGCCTTTTTCCCACCAGATTTCCAAACAGAAACGCCAACTATCTCCTACAACTGCTGAAGTTTTAGATCAATGTTTTGGATAATAAAGAGATAGATAACCAAACAATAACCCTCCCCAAAATCCTGGGAATGGTATGCAAAATTTAACACCCAGCCTGCTAAATTCTGCTTCCAGCTCATGAAAGGGCAGGGTAGGTCTCACATAGGTAAGCCAGCCAACCTCAGAGTGCTGCAAAGAAGCCTCAAACTCCAGAGCTAACACACTTTGGCATGGGAAGGAGGGGCTGCATTCCAGACCATGTGGAGAGGAGAAACTGCCTGATGCAGTTTCATACAGTGAAGCCCAAAATATCCACCACTAGAGCAACATTAAAATTAGAATTGATGAGATTTCAAACAAGTCTGAACAGAGCTCCAGTTCCTGCAAGGAACAATTTAGATCTGCATCAGCT
This sequence comes from Cisticola juncidis, assembly GCA_013400215.1. NCBI lineage: Eukaryota > Metazoa > Chordata > Aves > Passeriformes > Cisticolidae > Cisticola > Cisticola juncidis. The sequence continues at coordinate 5,926,278 of VXBR01000779.1, forward strand.
GCTGGGAAAGAAGGGACTATTCCTGCACTTGGACTATCCTATAAAAAACAAGTTCAAAGACAAAGAATTCACTTTCCTAGCTATAGAAACTTGAGATATCAATAGGAATTTCAAACTGATGAAATGTTTTAAAATATTTGTTATTTTACCTAGCTAATTATAGTATGTTTATCTTTATTTAAAGTTGAAAAAATACACACAAAAAGTGCTGAGGTGTGGCTGAACTGTCTAGGTGACATTTTGTAGAATTCCAGTTATTTTCCATCTATCTTGAGAAAGTTGCACACATTTTCAACTTTTCAGATGAAAGCTTTCATGCTTGTTTCCAAAACATGATTAACTTCCTTAAGATCTGTATGACATATTCAGTTTAAAGTTTGCATTTTTTTCAATGCAGTAAGATTATTTGCCAGAAGAACCTAAAAACTAAAAATAACTGCAGAAATTAAATAGACTTTGAAGTTTATTGCTGAGTTAAAAAAACCCCAAGATTCTCGTGCCTTGATAACATCCCTTCTTGCAAGACTAGTATATTTATATATATTTATATTTGACCTTAAATAATATGCTAATTATTCTGCAAGGTAATTCAAATTCTCTTGTTCCAACATCTTCAGGACAGACTTTACTAACTAGCTCTTTTACTGAATTATTATAATGTATTTTCTAAATTCAATTAATAGATTCTTCTTTATTTGTGGCATTATCTTTATCCAATACATGAAGCGCTGTTTGAAAACAAGAAAACAAGCTAAAAAACCCACAGAAAATTTTCACTTTGTCACCGCTTGTGGCAGAGAACCATGATTAATAAGAAAAGGGACCAAGCCTTAAAACTTGCCTCACAACCTATTATTGCATTGCAGAAGGAGGTGGCATTGTGAGGTAACCCCAGTTCTCATGAACTGCCCTGAACCTTGGCAGCCACACTATCACATGCTCTGCAATGGAGACCACAGACAAACAACAGACCACAGGCAACTGGGACTTAGCACAACAGTTAATGATTTGCTTGTAATATCTTTGAGGTAATAGTATCATCCAACAAGCTGATGATACACTGACAGAAATATCAGGAGTTTTTCCTTCTTTCACCACGCCCACGGAAGGGTTACAGGGTGCTGAGGTACTGCAGTGCAAAGGCAACTGTGAGTCCAACACAAACATTTCCCCTCCCTGATGTTTCCCCCTCAGTTTTACTGATATGCCACATTCGAGAGTTTTAACTGGCTATTGAAAGCTGTACAGTGAGAAATCCTCGATTTTGAACTCTGTTGCTTTTGAGAATGGAGGCTATATTGAAACATCTCCCTGTGACAGAGATAATTAAAAAAATAATTAAGGTAAAGTGGATTAAATCTGTGTATGTACATACACAAACACAGCGGCAGAGAGAACACATGAGATACCTCTGCTTTCATTATGTGATATGTAAATGCCAATGCACAGCTGCTTTTTTTTGGACATACAGCAGATTCTATGAATTCTATTAGAATACATCTGAGTGCACCAAATGAATTTCCTCAGTTGTCTACTCAATGGGGACAAAGAGAGTATTATTCACAGGTGACAAGAGGGACAATATAAAAACTGGGCAGTAAGGATGTTGTTCATTAAGGGAAGAACTAAAGAATTCATTAAGGTGCACACTGAGGCACAGCAGCCTTGTAAGTATTCTCTGATGTGCCAGTAATGTCATAACAAATACCTAAGTAAACTAGTTAAATAGTTTTCCCTCACATTATCATTGGTTTTAGTGTCATTCAAGCTGTGGTCATTTACAATTTCAAAAACATCCTTGATCCCCTTTAAAATCACACCAGCCTGGTACCCAAACACTGTTCTAAGGGTGTCTGGACATTCTGCAACAACTTAGAGCGACATTCTAGCAAGAACACTGGAAACCAAAGCATTCATTTGGCTTGATAACACAACATAGTTATTTACCTTAATAGTGTGACAGGCAGCTGCTCTTCTAGGAAGATTCTATACTATTACATACCACTTATTTTTCAGGCAATTTTTAAAATACATTTTTAAGACTGATGAGGCTCACATTTAAACTCGTATTGTCAAAGTAATCTACCAAACCATTTCCTCCACCAGCAGCATGAAGACACAGTGCATTCTGACACCTCATACATATTTAATAATAGCCTGATAGGCTGTCATTAACATCAAACAGCAATCTAAGTTTGCTACATTAAACATGATCCCTGTGTTAAGAGGACAAACACAAAGTGCCTCCAAGATCGAGCCTGTAAGAAATACCCACCGACTTGAACAAGGTGTAATGAGGCCAACTGCACTGAAAAAGCCACACATTGGATTTTAAATTAAATAATAAAAAAAAAGCAAGGGAAAAAAAGGAAAAGCTTCAGTGGGTCATAAGACCAGACATGCCATAAGGCAATCTGTCACAGAGTACTCATATTAGTAACTGTTGTGTCAAAACTGAACATTCAAAAGAAAAGACAAACCTTCCTTTATGTTCTATGAAATGTAAGCCCACAGAATTAATAATTCATGAGATGAAGAAAAATATCACATTTGGCTATAAATATTAACAGACGCTGTCAACCTGCTTAGAACTAAATTTTGACTGTCCTACCTTACAATTATCAATTTAGAAAGGAATAGTCTTCAAAAGCTCAAAAAAAAAATCAGCATGAAAGTCATTAATGAAGAAATTAACATTCTCTATTCATGCAGGTCCCAAGCAAAACAGCCCAAGTGTGTTCTGTGCCTGGTGCTGCTGAGTGAACACTAATTGACTGGCACTGTTTGTGCCCACAGTGCTGTGCTGTGTTGACAGCAATAATGCTGGTGTGGACACAAGGAAAAATGCTAAGACAACATACTAAACTCAAGACACAGTGGAAAAAGGGAAGGGAACAAGAGGAAGTGGTTGTCAAATGACAAAGAAACATTTAAAAAGGCATTTACAACTTCATGTAAGTTTTAGAATACAAAATTTTATACAATGGGTCTTGGATAAATTTATCTGATTATCTAAATAGGTATTTAAATATTACCAAAAAAACCAATTAACCCATAATGCACAACCACATATCAGTAAACTCACTTCATGTGATGGCAAAGCAATATGAAATGTATTTTTAGCAGTTCAAGATCTAGAAGACACTTCTGCTGGATGGCTGCAATTCTCTGCTTTCACTGCTATTATTGAGAATAGAACATTGGAACACAAAAGACAATAATGCCAAAAAATTCAGAATGCAATCCATTAAAATGGATTGTTCTAAATGGTGGTGACAGTGCTTTTTTTCTTTACAGGCTTTTTTTTTCTCCCCAGTGCTAATATAACTTCAATCTACTTACGGCCCCATCTGCACTTACATTCTGAGCAGCATTAAAATACTTACATAAGCATCAATATTGGCATACATTAAAAAAACAATCAGACTGAACACCTTACTTTTCTCCACAGATCCTGAGATTTTCACTGCATTTCACCCAGTGATGATCACACAGAATGAAAACCCGAAATTGATCATTACAAGCTCTTTTTTTTTAAAAGAAGTTAATCCCTACCTTTATCATTCGAGAGAGATCTCCAGCATCTGCTAATTCCAACACTATGTTCAGTTCATTGTCTTCAATGAATGAGGCATAATATTTGATTACATTTGGATGATTCAATTGCTAAGAAAGCAAAATAGTAATTCACATTTTAGTGTAGAGCACGCCACATGTTTTAAGACTGACGTAGGAAACATTCTTATTTAGGCAAACAAAACAACCCCTAAAATCTATTTCACTATGACACAAATTACAAAAAGTATATGCTGACAAGAAGCATTTACAAATAATTTGCAAGAACAGGATGGAATTTTAGGACCTACATGGTGACTGACATCACAATTTCAGAGGAATTTCACTTCAACGTATATATCCAATAGCATGCCAAACTTATCTGGAACAGTGAAGTCCATTTTTGAAGTAAAAAGCAAAATCAATTTTTGAAGTCAGGATTTCACTGTACAAAGGACACAGTCATTCACAATATTGCAATTCTGGCAGAAATTTTTACTTGAAGTGTTACTCATTATTCTGTCAGATTTACTTTTTAATATTAACTTTTAAAGTAATAAAGATCACGAAATTCTTCAAAGTGAAGCTTTTCAAAACTCTACACAAGAAACAGTGGACACCTCAATTATGTCTATGAAAAACATAACACATTTTTTGATGATGGTTGCATATTTTCTAAATAAATCTTTTACCTTAAGAAGATCTATTTCTTTGATGCAGTCAGCACGGGCTTTGGCATCCATTAAATCAAATATCTATGCACAAGAGATAAAACATTTTTATTAAGTGATAAAAACATAGTGAATTGAGTGATCATTACTATTATTTCATAGCGTCCATAAAGCAACCTGAATGACACATTTCACAGCTAAATGTAATATTACAGTAAGAAATATTTCTAATGCTCTGATGCACTGATTTAGTGCTGTAGCCATTCCTGTAGCCCCCTGATAGGAAACAAGTCCATTTGAAGTACAAGCTTTCAGTGACTAAACTGCCACCTCTGCATATCTGTTCCAAAACAAGCAATAATTCAGCACACCTTACAAATGGCTCCTCTCCCATTCTGCCACCCCATTTCCACAAACTGATGCCTTAGAACTGAGAATACCCTTTTTTCCCCTGGTCTTGCTACAGTCTTCCATTTCAATTCTAAATAATTCATATTATTTTACTCTCACAAAACTTCATTGTCACCTCCAACTCCTTCTCTCCCATTTCCTTCCCTCAGCCAGCAAAGAAGTGACTTGGGTTACGCTATTTGTTTAGTAGGACCCTTTTCTCTAAGCCCTCATTTGTAAAAATGTGTAAAATCTAGAATCAAGGCATAGGAAAGAAAGACAAAATGTTGTTTGTGTATTCTGGATACTATTCCCAGTACTTCTAATTTGTTATTAAACAGCACGGAACAGACTAGACCAAGCAGCTGCTCTCCCCAAAGGACAGACTGAAGTTTTATAAACATGACTCCCTCTACTTGTGCTGAACTTCACAGGCATCTTTGCACATTTGTCACAGCTTCAGCTAAACTGAGTATTTCAAAAATTACCTCAATTAAATATAGCGAGGCAGTAAAAATAAGTCTTATCTGATCTGTACAACCGCAAATACAGACAATCTTAAGATTTCCTGTTTAGCGTTCTTGTGCTTCTCAGATTTTGATCCAGATCTAACCTCAAAAGACTATAAATAGTGTTTCCCAGAAATCCAGAATTTCAGTTTCATAGACATTAACTTCCTTCAACAATAAGATTTGTAAAAAAAGACTAAAAAAAAAGCAAAAATATTCAATCCATGGCCTCTGAAGAACCTCTGAATTACACCAGATGCAAAAAGCTTTCAGAGATTTTCTCTCTGAATAGATGCTCTTTTATTTTGCCAAACTGCTGCAGTTCAGACCAGAGGATGCCAGTGTAATAAGCCATGTCAGCTCACACAAGGAGGTTACTGTAAACACAAGGAAAAAACCTCCGTGCTTCCTCACCAGCAGATGACTCAACACTGTCTTGCCCTGAGAAATGAAGTTGCAATGAAAGACTTTAAGAAGATCCTTTCAAGTGCACGTCAGGACTCCACAGGGCACCTGGCAGCTCTCTGAAGGTTTGTTTAGAGGAGAGGCTGCCCTTTGGCCGCCGTGTGCCGCAGACTGGCCATTAGTGCAGGGATGGCAGTACTTCCATCACCACTGGAACAGCTCATAGCTCTGCGGGCAGATTCATTCCACCTTCAGCTCCTATGACTCAGCAAGCCCAGCTGAAAGGTCAGCCTGTGCTCCAGCGTGAGCACTGCACACAGATCTCTCACATGCACACAACTCAGCCCTGTATAGACCCCCCAGTGCCATCAGCAGGCCACAGACCATCCACCCAGACACACTGCCCAAGGACTTCCAACCTTTGTCCAGCCTTCCCTGCCACTGCACTCGTTCTCCCAGCTGGGTTTTGGCTGTAGCACCACATGCCTTGCAGGTGAGTGACTAAACTGTAACTAAGTCATTGCACTCAAATGACTTGTGTCTAACCCTGTTTTAGATCCAGCTCAGCTCTCTGCAACTGCACAGCCTGAAGGGATTACAGCAGATACAACAAAAGTCTAAAGTAACTTTGGATTTTTGGGTAGGCTTGAAAAATAAGCTTTTGGATCAACACAAACTGACTGCTTGAGATCACCTGCCAAAGTCTCATATAAAGACACTATCAGCATCCTCCTCCCAGCAGAGCTCAGGTCACTGATGATGCTCCACACATCGATTATTGGAAACTAACAGTAATTAGACAGCCAGTGCTATCATCACTGTAACAGGCTAATACAAACTGCTGTGTTTAGATTAGACTGCTAGGGTATTCCTCAGACGAACAATAATTCAAATTCTTGACTTCACTTATGAAGTCAGGATCACAGGGTAATTCAGTTTGGAGGTATGCTTCTACAGTCAGCACCAATTCCACTCACTACAAACTGCACAGTGTAACATATTCTTATTTAAACTTTTAATTCTTTTCCCCCAATTTTTATTTTCAAGGACTACAATAAGATCAACATTTCTAAAATGAATTATGATTGTATTATAAGAAACCTAATAAGCAGCAATCAATAGGGTATTTTTATGATGTGATAGTTTTCATGATGAGTGTAATCAAAAAGTCTAATTGCGGTAAGCTTTTTATATTAGTTAGCATTTACTGTGAAACTCCTTTAAACAATCAGGCAAATACAGCTGAAGAGATTTAAAGCAGCATTTTATAAGCCCTTAGCAATTTTTTTCCCCACTTAGCAAGCACACTGAGTGAAATAAACCTTTGTAGCTCTCAGTTTTTCATCTCATCCTGCAATCAACTGTGTACAAAGGGAGAGCAGAAGGACAAAGATGCACTGATGGTTATCACACTCCTGAATGCAACTAAGGGATCTCTGGTAACTTTGCACTCCATCTCTTCTCTAGTACCTCCATGTGAGCATGGATTACAGTCTTTTTCTTTCAGCATTCCAGAAATGTCAGCTGTAAGCACTGTCAAGAGATATTGGTATTTTTAGAATAGTTTCTAAGCTGTTGTAAGCTACAGAGCAGGAACTGTTCCTATGCAGATGTGTAAACTAAACAAAGGAGCTGCAATACATGAATTCAACTTCCTAAGTGAAGTTCTTATATTCATGTCCCTAGAACGCTATGGTCATAGCAAAAAGGTTTAGAAACATGGAACCACCTGATGGAGAACATCAAGCCCTAGCTTCAAAGTCCAGACTGTATCTGATCAACTACCAGCTACCAACCAAATCCATCATCTGAAGTGAAGGGCCAAGTTGGGAATCTACCTAATTCCACTTGCTCTAGACCATCACTTTCCCAGATTTTCCTCTTCAGCATTGAAAAGGATAAATTTAAATTATAAACCTATGTCTGTTCTGTTCGAAATTCTGTATTCAATAAAAATACCAAAAAGCATTTCCAAACAAAATCACTAGCATGACTGCTGTAACATAAACCTTCAGAGAAGTAAGCAAAATAAAGGCTTGAATGCACATAAATATTAAGAGATACAATACTGAACAGCAACAAGCATTAGAGTATTTTGCCACCACAGCACTGCTGTGCTGAGACAATAGTGCTTCATAAAGTGTGAAATTACAAGTGCTTTTCTAAGATTAATTAACTGTAATTCAGGCCTGAAGTAGCAATCCATTGACAATGTACAATGAATAATGAATGTACATCCTAGATAAAAGGATTCTTTGTCTGAATCTCTAACGTGGGGCCTCCAATTTTGGAACAAAAGGAGAAGAAAGAGGGAACAATGTAAGGCAGAAATGCAATTAATCTGAAATTTCGTTGAAATATGCAGCTTTACATATTTGAAATTTTGAGTAGATAACGTTTCCTTAAAAAATAGCTCCTACAGTGAACTCATACAGCCTTACAGTAACTACCTTAGATATTTACCACTGTTTTGCCATTTAAAGGTGATTTGTGACCAGTAATTATTACTTTGCCCTTGGAAGGGGCTCCTGGAGAGGTCCTTGCTCAGAACACAGCACTGTAGGGGTTACCCAGAGCTGCAGGAACAGAGGCACTGCTGCTTCCTCAGGCATCATCTGCAGCATAGCTTGGATCTGACACTTAACACGTGTTCAGAAACTTACCTAGGAGCTTTCCAATTTATATTGCTACAGCCACAGTTTACTTGGGGCTGATCTTATCTGATGTTTCTTTAACTCAAAATATAGTTTAGACATTTGTAAAATGTCTAAATTTCTTCAGTAGTGAAAATGTGATTTTATTTCTGTTTTTATTTAGGTAATATTTTAACAGCATCTCAGAAACACAGTTCCATGCTGGAAAAAGAGAGAATCTAATTATTACTTTCCTAATTACAAAAAAACCCCAAACCAAACATAGGAGGATGAAGCACAAGGAGTTCAACAGGAACCAAAGACCCAACGTATCATTTTGTGAAGTCTACTGGTTAAATTACTATTAAAAACTCTGCAAGTTCAACAGCTCTTGCTGTACTACATCCCCTAATAAAAACCAAATCAAGAATACCATTTCTGTCATCTGGACTCAGCAGCAACTACAAATTCAGGAAGAGTGGTTTCTGTCACCATCTGCTTGTCCTTTCTCCCACAGCATCTTACTGCTCCTTGCTTCTGCTCACATTTTATTCCACAAACATACATTTTGTACACATTCATTTAACATTTATCAATATTGTATATATTTCAGCCAAATAAAATTTTATTAGCGAAAAATAAACATTCTTATTGGAAAGCTTCATAAGAACTCAAAACTGGCAATCTTTTTGAAACAAAAAATGCCCTGAGATCCTGCAGCTCCAGGATAACTCAAGGATTCTAAGCCCCATTAGCCCTTGACAGTACAGACACACATGGGGTGCTATTACCAAATACACATGTAAGAATCAGTACACACCTAACCCAGTCAGGAAAATGAAATGGGGAGCGGATGGAACAGACATGACTTGTAAGATTGGAGAGGAAGGAGGGCATGTGAGATGTGAGAAGATGTGAGATGAGAATGGCAGATAATGGAAAAGTACAAGTTCAGATCTCAGTTGTGTTACTTAACACACTGTAGAGCATTTAGAGACACAGTCTTAATGTGGAGAGTGAAATCCATGCACAGGTGTAAAATAGCTAGAATAAAGCCTCTCTCTCATAACTGGAAGAAACATTTCTCCTGTTTTGTCCATGCTGAGCTTCCTTTAAAAAGGCATTAGAAAAAAAGGAGTATTTTAGTTGAAATAAAATCACACATGATTGAAATCAAAAGGAAGATGCACCACCATAGAGTAGACCCATTTTTCGGCTCCTCTGAAAAGCAGTTAGTTCTCAACAAAAGACAACCAAAACTAAAAATTTTATAGTGAAATTAAGTATTGTGACTATATTTACCAAAAATATTTCTAGGCAATCTTAGCAAAGGTCACAGAAGTACAGTAACAATTATGATGGCCTTCTATCCAAAAGAAACAGCTTTAGATGTCAACTATGCAAGCTGGAATGGCTGAGCCAGACACCCTGTGCTGCCACGAGCCTTGTGTGCTGAAATTATATGCTTAGTAATTTTTTCCCCTTTCAGGTTATGCAAGTCTCACTTTCCATTCAGTCAGTAGTCTACACACATCCAGCCTCCACAAGGAAAGTGACTTTACACAGAACACAGCCCCTCCTCATGTGCACTAGGTAAAAATTTTCAATGGAAAACCAACAACCTATCTTGGACACTTACAGACAACTGGAACCTCACCAGAATAAAGTCATTTGGGAAAGGCACAACT
>VXBR01000779.1:5941128-5952690 GCA_013400215.1 Cisticola juncidis
AAAGCAATTGAATGAAGCAGAAAACAAAATGTTTCACTACTTAAGTCTATTGTGTGTATACTGAATCCTGCACTGAGTCCTCATCTTGAGGGGAATACAGGCAAACAAGGAAACAGAGCAGAACATCAATGCTGAGCAGAGATATGCTTCCATATAAGAAGAGACTTAATAAACCAGCATTCTTCAGCTTTGGGAATGCCAAAACAAGCAAAAAACACCCCCCCACACACACCAACAAAAAACAAACAAACAAGACCCAAAAAGTAAGGGATGTATATGCTGCCTTCAGTTTATGGCTTTTCAGGTCTAGTAAGAGATTAATGCTTTTCTCTGTTTAGATGCCAAAATTCTCCCATTCTATTCTCAGAAAAATTCTGGAACTTAAGAAAAAGGCTGACAGCACTGGCGACATCCAGCCTACAGAGGAAAAGATTCAGGGGAAATCTCATCAATGGACTCAAATTCCTGAAAAACACATGTTAAAATACAAAGTCAGGCTTTCCTCAGTGATGCCCTGTGACAGGACAAGAGGTGATGGCCACAGGCTGAAACACAAAAGGTTTCATCTTCAACATCAGGAAAGATTTTTTTCACTGTAAGGGTGACAGTGAAAGGGAGGTGGTCCAGGGACACTGGGGAGTTGGAACCTGATGCCTGGTTTCAAGAAGTAATGACAGAAATTCATATAGTATCGCTGTCAGGAGGTGTAAGAAGAAATAGGTGAAGGCAACAGACTGAAACAAATATGGTATTTTGGATAGAATTTTGAAACATGGTGTTAAACAACTCAACATTTCTTAGGGAAATAACTGTATTTCTCTTTGCTTCCTCCTCACACTACAACTCCAACTCCTCACAGTCACTGAAGCCGCAGGAGGCAAAAGTTAAAACAATTCTTTTCTATGGAATACTGGACTGATATAGAATTAATTTCAAGATGATGAGAGTACATTCTATCTGTTTACAGTTTCATTGTTATCATGAGAAACAATGAGACAAATGAAAATCCCTTTTTCTATTTAAGAAATGAGTTAGCCAAAAAAATCCCCAGATATATGTACCTGTGGCTGAAATGGTGGAGCAGTAGGCCCCTGCATCCCTTGTGATTGTTCATCCATTCTATCATGCACCAATGTCCCTTATGTCCTGAAAAGAAAAATACAGTCATTACACAGTAATTCAGTCACAATTTATGATTAATGAACATCAGCAGAAGAACAAAGGCAATAACCTTCTCAATTGTCTGCTTGAGTTTAGGAACATTTAACTAGTCCAGCTCTGCACTTTTTGGGAAAGGAGGTTTTCTTACGTTTAGCTGTTCTATGAAATTAAATAAATCACTATAGGCAACCTGAATTTATTATTAAATTATGTGAATTAAAACTACTCGTACCAGACAAATGACTGTCTGATAAAAGCTGCACCACCCCATTACTCTTCAGGGGCACCAACCACTTGTTTAACTATGCAGATGTCTGACCTACAGGCAGCAGGGGAAATAGCAGATCAGCAGAAGAGTTACAGCTGCAGCACACATACAGCTTATTTGCATTGATTTATCTGTAGATTTTAGGGAATATTCCAAGAGTAGTGCCATCTAAAGAGAAAAAAACCCATCCACAATACATTCTGACAAGCTAGTTCAGAGGCCTTTGGAATACCATGTTAGAAGCACAGCCTCCATTCCCAACCATGAATTTCCCATCTCCCATCAGTAAGATGGGAGGAAAGATGCCTGCCACATTCCCAAGATAGACACACAAGGCTTTGACCAATAATAAGAGTTGCAAAATGCACTGAATCATTAGTAGGAAAAACAGGAGAGACAAAGATGCAAATACTCATAAGATTTTTTTTCCTCAAACATGTGCATCCTTTCTTAGGCACCCCTGAGGGGCAGCAGGTGCAGCAGCCATCAGTGTTACTGATGCCTACAAGGGCAAGCCCTGCTCAGATGAAGGCAACACAAAAGTTCACTGCCAACTTTGAATGCAAACAATGAAATAAGCTTTCATGCAAGTAGGAGGCCAGGCCTGAACAACTTTTTCATCACACAAAGATGAAGTACTCCTGCCTGTTACCCAGTCAAGGCCTTCTGAGAAACAAGAATCATGTATCTGACAGAGATATTATCCTTGCTTTTCAGTTTATTGTTTTCTTATTCCCTGCTCCAAATCTTGAATGTTCTAGAGACAGACAGAGACACAGAACATCTTTCCTGACACCATTAAATGTTTAACATAAGGAAATTTCCTGTAATAAATTTATTCTGTTAAACCTGTATACTTCTACATACAAAGCTATTTACACTCCACACAGAATCCAATAGCTGCTAAAACACACCAAGTATTCCCAGGAACTTCTCTAGACTATTCAAAGGGTTAGAAATAACTCTCAGCAGAAAGCAGAAAACCTTAGAAAAGTTTTTCAAAGGCAACTGCAAAATATTCAAGAAACTAATGAATGGCTGTGCTCACAGCACTGTTGCCATTCTTCCAGGACTGTTGTGGTAACATCACTAACAGACAAAAGAGTCACCAAGCAGCTCTGCAGAGTTTCTGTGTGCTGCCCTTGTGTAGTAAGCAGTGGACTGCACACACAAACAAATCATTAGTGATCTGCTCTCCCTGACCCATTGAAAGCAGTCACCCACATGCCATCCCAGCTCCATCAGCAATTCTGGTACCAAACCACAGCCACACTCCAGAGCAACCAAAGCTCCCTGAGGCTTTGCCTTCCCATCCATCACATTACCATACAAAGCATACAGGTTGGGGCTTCCTGTTGTTTTGTACTACCCATAACCGATTCAAAGACAAAGGAGATCCAAAAAAAGCAGTTTCAGGCAGGTCAACAGAAAGAAAAAATCAGTTATCAAACTCCAGTGAGAAGCAGAGAAGAGGAGGTAGGACTTGCCAAGATTTCCAAGACTGTCAGAGTGACCACAGTGAGAAAGGGGGAGTCAGCTGCCAGAAACAGTGCAAACCACTGACCAGGCAATCTTTCAGCCAGCACTAGGACATCAACACCAACACTTTTTGCAAGTTCTGAAAGATCTCCCATGCAACCTCCCCTCCAAGGCAAGAACTTGTAACACAACAGCACTGACAATTAAACCGCTGTCCCAAACTTCATCTAAATTCTTTAGGCAGACTCACAGGGGTTGATGCAGTTGCAACAAATCCCACAGAAGAAATGTCCAGCAAACTTAAGTAATCTTCAGCTAATTTCTGGCTAATTTCTATCACTCCTAAGAAGGCTTTTTTTTTCTGAAGTGCTATTTTGAAGTATTTTACATGAGTTTAACTCTCTTCAATAGCATCAATATTTCTACTGAAGGTTTTGCAGTGTTTTACTAGTATGTTTCAATATTCAATATTTTGACCATGTAATGTACCAATAGGTAATTCCTCTGGGTCAAACATTTGCTTCAATGCCAAACCCCTTGCAAAAAAAAGGAACTTTCTGAATCATTTCTCTTGCAAATAATGTTTATCATTTTGATGATGAAGATCATTTGGATTCAGACAACCTGCACAGAATATGGATCACAGGAACACAGGCATACACAGTAAATCTTATACTCTGCTTATGGCTGCTAACACCTTGCAATTATAGCTAACACTTCTGGTTAACTACTAATATTTTAGATCTTTGACTTTTTCAAAGTAGAAGGCACCTACACATAGAGGATGTAGAATGAAGTTCCTGAGGATACAAACAGGACCAATTTTTCCTTTGGAATCACAAGGGCACAGCAACTCCTCTCACTCCACAAGGCAGAAAAGGAGCCCTCACCAGTAAGTCAAACCATCAAACTCCAAGTGCCTGAAATGGGATCAACACCTTTTCCTTCCTTCCAAAACAGGCCATGCTGTCCTCATTCACTTCCTTAGAGGGCACCTGTCGGAGCTCTCAGGTATCTGCCCCACATCTGAACATTATGCAGGTAATAAAGGAGCCCAAAAGGCAAGAGCATAGTCCTACACACCAAGCTCATGTCCCACAGGCAGCACTCAGCTTTCCAGGAGATTTCCAGCAGCCTGCCAGAGGAGAGGCAGGACTACCACGGCTGTCACTGCAACAGAGCAGAGGAGACACTCCTGAACGGGAGCCAGAGTTCATCACTTGCATTTCACCCAAATCCATTTTAAAATAACAGTGAAAAAACAAGATATCCAGGAAAAACTTGAAATCCTTGTGACTTAAGTCTAGCAACTATGTCTTTAAAAACATGATCAGACTATTTCAGGAGAAAAAGATTAAATGCACTGCCTAATCCTGAAACATGCTTTTCAAGAACTAGTTTCATAGCTCCAAGTCCATAAAGCATTCACACTGAATTCACATGGTATTTAGGCAAAAATGTTACTGCTTTAACAGATGGCAGTTCTACAACAACAAAAAAACACGTTTTTCTGTAGAAAACATCATTAATAGTCTCAATATACATGGTTTCCATTAGCTACTTGTTATGCACTTGTTTGTCAATTTTGCATCTTAAGTGAGAACATACAGTAATCAATGTCAAAGCAGAAACAGCTATACTTCAGGAAAAGAGCATATACTTAAAAGAATGTTCAGAATGTTACAGTTTGCTTAGAATCTGAGAAGCTCAGTCTTTTTTTTGTGCAAAATACAGCTGTAACTACTCCAGATAACACAGAGAAGCACGGAGTTACAGTGGTTCAGGATGTGCTGATCAGGGACACAGTCAATTTGGCTGTTCTCAAAGGATGGAATGTACTATGTTTACTTCTGGATTACACCATCAATTAAGGCAGGTATTTTCAGCTTTTACCATAACCATTATTTTAGTTAGGTTACAGGCAAGGCTTTTTAGAAACAACTATGTTTTTTAAATAATTTTCTTGTAAATTTCATGTAAAGTTAGATTCCTCAGTATCTAACATGGATTTAAAGTGAAAAGTTTTATATCAACAAACTTCTCATCTATCTTCACTAAATTTAAAGGTAAGGATCAGCCTCAGCAGATGGGGAAAAACCCAACAACACGTGCACAATTTAAACATAGGTAGAACATTCAAACAGTCACCCTGGTTGAACCTAAAAAAAGCCAAGTGCTGTGGAAACAAGGGTTTAGGTTTCCAAGTGCCTTGCTGAATATCCGACACACAATTGCACAGCCCACTGCCCCAGTGCTAATCCCAGCAGTGTGTGCCAGGGAGCCCAGGAGTGCCAGCCCCATTCCACCGCTGCTCTGTCACCTCACTCACACTGACACAGCCTCCACAGCCACAGACCCTCTGGGAGGAGACAAACCTCAGACCCAGCACCAACAGCCTGGCCCTTCAGCTTGATGTGGGCAGGGTAAAACAGCCACAGAACTGGTTTGTAAGGCAGACTGCCTTAAACCACTTTTACCTCTTTAAGGCAAAAACTTGGCCACTGGAGGGAACTGACTTGGTGGCCAAACTCAGCCTACTCTTTGTCAGGTCATCAACACTGGTCAACCTTCTTCAGCATCCGCTCAACACTGGCAACCCAGGGGCAGGCTGCAGTTTACAGTGTTTGTATTTACATATATCTTTATATGCATGCATTAGTAATGCAAAATGCATTTAAACTGACACCCACTTGAAGTTAATCTGCCAAGACTAACTGACAAGAGACAAAGCAGACTTAGTACTGGAAGACCAAGTTAACCATTATCACAATAAAACGTCATGTATCCCTATTAGTATACATACGTATATATAAACATTACATATATGCATATTAAGATATATATGTGCACACATCTGTACACACAGATTTTGTATATATACCTAAGTGCGTACGTACACAAAATATTTCATTTTTACTACTCTAAGTTAATAGTAAATATTTGTTTCACACTGTCCAAAAAACCCAAAATGTCTTCTAAAGTGTAGATAACAGACACCCATTTGTCAAATCTTCTGCAGAAGCATCCACATCAGAGAGAAGCTATACATGCAACTTTTAAAGTACTGAAAGTGACTCAGTATAGCACCACACACATCTATATACAAGAAGGATTAGTTTTAATTTTAGAAGCAGTTTCTAAAAGGCAGATCAATACTCCCCACAGGTTGCCAAGACACTCCTCCCCTCTGTAAGGACAGCCTTGAATCTGAACAATACAAATTCCCAGCAGCTGTTAATCTACAGGTAGATATTAACTACCTAATTGGAAATAATGCATTTTCCAGGAAAGTTATGTCCATATACTCATAGGCAGTCCAGTCAAAAAAACACACAAATAATCAGGGGTAAAAGTTGGTTTTAGCAAGAGCAGGAGCAGCCATGCACAAATAACCCTTTTGGAAGAAAGTAAAGGAATACACTAAGAGTTCATGCAATTTCCTCATCCATTTGGCCCGACTTCCCAGGCTTATTTTCACTCCAACTCTGAAAACACACATGCCACTCACTGTCATACCCCAGCTATTAAGAGTTCGCTCTGTCAGTGTTGTCTGACTAGAAGATGAAAGTTGAAGTTTTCCTGCTTCACAAGTCCTCTTCCATTCCTCTTCATTTGCAAAATTTAAAGTTAGTTTGTTTACTTCTCCCTCTCCATTTCAGTTATGTCACTCAAGTAGATTGCTTATCTTGTAAGGTGCTCCCAAAGGGTTATACATGCACTGACTTGCCCTTTATTGAACTGTTTGTTTGCTATTTCTTATGAGTCAAAAAAGAAACAGGAACTGAAACTGCTTCAGCAGCAAGTTCCTACATTTTTCATTTCGTTTCTATTCACCTGAAAGAAATTTATAACCCACTTCTTCATACTCAATAGCCAGTTATAAAGGGCATAAGCAGATCATAATAATGTCACAGTGAAAAGTATTGCAGGGAACAATGCACTGTATTTAACCAGGATTCCATCAAGAAAGCAAAGCCACACCACACTGGGCTGTGTCCCATGTCTGTAAGCCAGCAGTTCTGAGACAGCATGAACAGATGATGTGATGCTGCTGCTTCCCCTCCTTCAGCCATCACTCCCAAACCCTCTTCCTTCCAGCGGGGCTGCTGCAGCTACCCAGCCTCCTGGTAAGCAAAGTGAAACTGGCTGAAAACTGACCCTGGCAAAGTCACTTTTCCCCAGTTCAGCTCCCAGAATCGAACCACTGCAGAGACAAACACAGGACTGTCATGGCAAAAGACAGAGAGGAAGACAGGACTGCTCTAGCCCCAGCTAACTTGATCAGCTGAATCCACTGCCAAATTACATCTCTAACATCTAATGAAGTTACATCAGTCTATCTAATGGCTCAGTAACATCAAAGATCTTTCTTTCTCTCCCTCTCTCTGCCCCACGATCCCAGGTTGCCATCTTGAACTCTCTGGCCCTGTTGCCAAGCTGATCCAACTCCCTGATGCTCTGCAAGCACAGAGCTGAACCAGCACGTGGGACACTCTGCTGAGCACCAGAGAAATAAGCATAGAGGGGAAGTTCAGGGATGGGAGATATAGGAAAGGGACTAAAGAAGAAAGAGAACATTTTCCCTCTGGCAACAGTGTGCTAAGTAAGTTACCTCACCACATTTAACTGTGCTTTGTCCTCAGTACGGAGGTGAACAAGCACTTTAAAAAGCTGCCACAGCACAACAAGCACCTGAACAGAGAGAGGGCAATTCACTCAACACCAACCCAAGAGTTTTGTCAACAAAATACTGTATGGGAAAGCAGAACTAGGAAACAAAAGAAATGGAAGGAGATGAATGAGAATAACAAGTGAAACTGGAAAAAGGAAAAGAAAAGGAAAAAACCACCAAAACTACGATTTTCAGAAAAAGGAAGTTAAAACATGATTTAGAAACCCTTATAGGTGCAAAACCTCACAGCTCTCACACACAGAGAGGGAGTCCTAATGAAGGTATGACTTTAAATGCATCTGTAAAAGCGAACTATTCATAAAGAGATGCTAAAGAGATTTTACTAGAAGTGTAAACAGATGACCTTTATATAAGAGTTAAAAACATAAAACAAATGAAAAGACTGGAAGCACTCTCAGATAAACCCATTATGGCTAAGCACAGGGAAAAGACATTCTGATTGGAAGGCTGGGTGGACACAACTGTGCAACTCTGGCTGACAATGTCCATGTTGCTGCAGGTGAAGTAGAACACATTTAACAATAAATTCCACACACTCCTCAAAGAAATGTCTCAGTATCTTAGAAAGCAGTGCAAGACATCCTACTTCAGGTGTTAGATGCACATTCTCTAGCTGAAAAAACTTATCTGTAATACATAGTTTAAGATCTGCTACCCCAAAGATGACAAATGAATCAGAAAAGAAACACCAGCCGTGTTGAACTGGCTTTCTGTGAACCTCTGAGCAGCATTATCCCTCACTCCTGAAAGAAGTGAATAATCTGGGATCCCTGGGTCCAGAAGCGAGGCAGGCAGCAGGCAGCACACTCACTTCAGAGACAAGTCAACACTCAAGTCTGAAGCTGTTTCTGTGTTTTTCATTAAATCACCACTGTCTAAAAGGTGCCAGATCCACGTGTGGTTGTGGAGCAGCCCCAGTGACCAGCTGCACATCCAGCACTGTCTGCAGGCTGCTCCTCGAGTCCTGCTGGGCTCTGCAAAGCTCACACACAGCCCACATACCCAACACACAGCTCTGAATCTCACTCAGGGCAAGGACTGGAAGTTCACTGCTGCAAAGACAACTCCTTTTTTGGATCTGCTCTCAGATGAGGACAAAAAGGGTACAGAAGAAGGGCCTCTACAGGGCAGAAGGCTATGTGTTTTCCCACCACAAGTTTTTACTTGTTTCCAGAAGTAGCTCTTAGTTCACCTGTGATACTTTTGCCTTCCAGCTATCAAAGAATCACTAATCTTGTAAACTCTGTACTCTAACTACAGAAAATTGAAATGAACTGAGAAAGACTGGTTCATCAACACTTCACAGCACCTAATTCAATTATCTCCCAAAGGCTTCAGCAACAATCTAATCTACTAGCTCTACATGAACTTTTATGATATTGTAAAGTAATTCATCTGGTCCAAGATAAATACAGCTATTAAATAAGACAGCAATAACTTTGTTGTAAATCATTCCAAACAGCTTGAAGAGGCTTGAATGCAGACTCCCAAATGCCACATAATGCAAACTGTCTATTTACTTTGTCACCCATAATCCAAAACAAAAGTCACTAATATCACAAGATTAACTGTGTACAATCAGGTTTTAACATGATTGTTCACAGTATTTTCTTACAAAGTCCTCTTTTTCATGTGTTGTTTAAAATTTTATAACAAATTCCCTTGCATAAGTAAGTGCTACAAGCCCAACAGGTTACAATGGCAGCTGAAAGACTGTGCATTTTCTAGCTACAAAAATCACAACTGAACCACAGATATGTTTCACTTGCCTGAGAGAAATGCACAGGAGTCTCTTCACCAAAAAAGCAACTAATTTTAACAGCACTGCTTCTCTGCAGCTTTTTAAACTGACAGGAAGAATCACTTCAATACTTATTAAGGAAACACAAAGTGAGATGATGTACTTCAGTCTAGGGCTCAGTTCTTCCCATGTGGCCAGGGAAGTCCAATGGTGATAAATACAGCAGATCAGTGTTCTAAAGGCTGCCCTTATCACCACTTTGGTATTTTGGTCAGTTATTTTCATCTCTGTTGCAAAGCACATGGAACGCAGATAAACTGAACAAATTCTCTGGAAATTAGTCATTTTACTCCTACAACTATCCACAGTATTAACCTTCACAGGATAATCCCATTTTCTCCTAAATCCTACTCCCTGCCAATCAGGAGGGATTTTTGGATGAACAGCAAATCACCAAAAAATTCCTTGGAGGTAGCGAAGAAGTTAGTGCACTTGGACTTCTCCAGGGGACTTTCCAATGTAAGGTGAACTCAACCAAGCATCCAACAGATGTTTGGAACAGTATCAAACTTCAGAAGGCAGCAAGGCACTGACAGTGATAAGCTGAATTTAGCATCAGTATAAATGCAGAGAGTACTGCACTAAGTTTATTAAACATGAGAGGGGTGTATTTATGAACAAATTAGCAAATTGCCTCTGCGCACAAATACACAGGACTGACCATGTTTTGTACAACTGAGCTCAAGTCTTGCACAAAAAAAAAAAGGCACAGAGGGGTTTATATGGCTCTCTTACAATTCAGAAGATACCACAGGTCACAGTAAAATGAGCAACTGACTTCCTGCACTTTATTTTTCATCTGAGTTTCTCATTTGCTCACAGCCCTTCCGATGAACTTTAAATGTTAGATGTTTTTTCTTCTTTTGAAACAAACTTCCATAGTGAGGATGGGAAACTACTTATCTCATTCATGAAGACCTTGGAAAATGCTGTGACAAGTCCATCAAAAAAGATTTTTGGTTGAATAAAATTCCTTGATTTGTTCTCTAAAACAACCTAATTTTTTACTGCAATGACTAACTGGTATGTTGAATACAAGACATCTATGAAAAAGGCAGTATCTCCATCCTTACAGTGAGCAATCTCTAAGCGTGCTTTGACAAGCCTTCTACCCAAACATCACATATTTCCAAATATAGTATTTTCATGTTCTGAAATTAAACAAGTGCTCTTAATACTATTCTTTATTCCAGTATAAAAAAAATTTACAAGTCACAAACATGGCTTTAAGTTCTTACTTTTAAGCTGCCAGACTTGCAAGTCTCCCTCTTTCCTCAACACAACACAGTTTTTCTTCCTCTGCCTAAACTTTCCATAGACCATGAACTAATGACTGTTCTCCATTGCATTTCATCTCTTACAAGACAGTGCAAGTCTGTAGTTTAAATACAGACATTTCTACGGCACTTTAACACTTGAGCTCTTCTAAACAGCCTCGAAAAAAACCAAACGTGTAAATTTCATGCTTCCCGATTTAGCCAATCTGTGAATCTAACCATCCAATCTAATAATCCAAAGCGTGTATATTAGGCAATTTCTGCATCTCAGGCTTGTAATACAACTTTATACAGGAAATATATCTAGTACAACCCAAGAAATGACTGTGCATATGCAGCCTTTCCTGAAAAGTGATGCCACTACTGCAATCTGAGAAAACACTCTATCACTCCAAAAGGTGACAAAAGTTACCAAGAAGGGAAAAAATATGTAGAAAGTTGTTATGCAATACCAAGAATTAAGTATTTGTGTGAATAATGAACACACATCCCCTTATCTTTTATCAGAACTATCTTAAGTAGTTTTACCATCCCAGTAGTGATGCCCCTCACAAAATGCGGAGCAAATCAAAGCACTTCGCACTCAAAGAAGCGAGTGCTGAACCTCTGAACCCTAAAACCACGCAGGTTCAGTTCGCATGGACACTGAAGGAACTCGGGCCGGCAGCGGGATAAGCGAGCCTGGATGTTCGGTGAGGCGAAGGCGGGACACTCACTGCCCAGACGGAGAACGCCTCACTGCCAGCGTCTGCCGCTAGGCCTCAGCTCTCCGCAGCCCCGCGGGCAGACCCCGCACGCCCGGCAGCGGAAGGGAGGCGGTGCTGCGGCCGCGGGACGGCCCCGGCCCGGCACCCCCGGCGTCCTCCCGGGGAGGCGCGGGGCA
>VXBR01000779.1:5953355-6004960 GCA_013400215.1 Cisticola juncidis
GGTGGCCGCGGCCGGTCCCGGTCGGTCCCGGCGGGCAGGGTCCGGCCGAACGCGGGGAACTCGCGGGTTCCGTGGAAATGAGCGGAGCTGTGAGTGCGGTGGGACGGGGAGTGCCCATCGCAGCGTGTTCGTGCCGTGCAGCTCCGCGGGCCCGGGCACTGCGGGAATGCAGCGGGCACGGGAGGCGCCGCTCGCCCCGGGCCGAACCAGGAGCGCCGGGAGCGGGAGAGCTCCAGCTCCGGCCTCTGGGACAGGCCCTTCTGCTGCGGACAGTCTGCTCTAAGGCTTGGGCCCTGCCAGATTTGAAAACGCAGCATGGCATACTTGCTTATTTTTGATAGAGTTGTGCGAGACATTCGATATTAGCTGAGTACATCAGCTGGAAGTGACACAAACTCCTTTTTCCTGTACTAGGAGAAATAAAAGTGACTGGATCAAAAAAGGCCAGACTCTTGGTGGGCCTATTCTCCCAGCTTCCACTTGGCAACACCACTGCGTTTAGGTAGATTAAAAAAATACTGAATTCCAGAGTACTACCGTTTTTCAGGTTCCCTAAAGGTTACCCTGCTTCACTGCAGGGAAAGGTAATTACCTACACAGAAGAGAAGCCTTAAGAACCAATGATGGGGTAAACGTATGAAAGCTGGCCAGTTTCCACAGTAAGGACATGGATTACTGTGATCAAATAACTTTTTCCTCAAGTGAAGAAGTTCTCTGTAAAAGAGGCAGCCTAGTAATCTAAGAAAGAGAAAAGAGTAATTTAAAATTATCTTGAATCAGATGTACTTGCTTTTTTCCAAGGCAAAACTTAAGTTCTCATAAGGTTTGGAGATTTTGCTACAGTTTTTCCCTTGTAACATGTAAAGTAATACTTGATTTAACCTTTGCAAAAGAAGCAGGAAATGGGCCTGGAAAAGTGTCTGGAAAAAGTCCATTCACTTCCCTGTGTACAAAATTATATCTAGTTTTGAGGCAACCTTCTCAGCTTTGAGACATCTGCAATGTCTCCAGTGATACAAAGTCTAATGAAATTTGAAAGGAAATGATTTTTGTTGGCTCTCATTTCTCTGATTCGTTAATCATTCTGCACATTTCCTCTGTATCAGCATTGGGGCATTGGATGCCACTGGCCAAATACAGTGACAAGAGTGACAAGGTGGCCACCCGGGCTGTGCAATCAGACATACCCTGTGACCTTCCCCTTTGATGTGCATTTTGTATTTCTTTAGGGTAGTCCAAAAGAATTAACTGGAATGTGATTAAGATTTTGTTTGTTTGTTTGGGGGGGTTTTGTAGATAAACTATCTTGCAAATGCAGTTTCTTGAACAAGAATTCCCTGGATTGTTTTCTAGAAGAAAGTGCAATACATCAGGGCTTCCCACATACCAAAGAGTGAAAACTTGATGGATCTGCCATACAATGGTAAGAAGTTACTCTGAAGAGTTCCACTGACTGTTTTCCATCTCCAAAAATCTCTTCAGCCTCAACCAGAAATGGGGTTGTGTCAAGTAGACACCTATTTGCAAAACCTCTGGTGAAAAAAGGAGAGGTTGTTACTTGTTGTGTAGCTGACCATAAAAAATACTGAGTCTTATTAGGTCTCCTGTTTTCACAAGTAAAGGCAGAAGTACTGCAATACCCAGCTATTGCTATTTGCTAGACTCTGTTAGATGGAAAATGAGCAATTCACAGCCTAGACTTTGGTAGCATTAAAGGTTTCTCTATATTCGTGCATAAAAAGAGAATACCCAGGGCTTACTTGCATTTTTTTATGGTAGCTTTCCCACAGTCTTCCTTTGTTTAATCGGATTTTATTTGATTTTTTTTTTATCCCATTTTTATATTCCCTGCTCTTTCACTTTCATTCTTTTTCTTTGATATTCTCCATGCTGTTATTTCACTGTACAGTTCCATAATATTTTGACTTCTCTCTTTGGTCACCTGAATCCAATAGCTACTTCATTACCAGTTGATGAAGCATCTCCTCTTTCTTTTATTCCAACCTTTCTTAGAAGATGGTTGTTTTTGTTTTATGCTTGGTGCTTGGGACTTAGAGAACCTAAAAATGAAGTCTGCTTTAGTTAATTAGTTCATCATCACAACCAGGCAAACAGGCTTTCAATATAAATGTATCTACACTGCCTCCATTAACTTTAAATTTGCAAAATGACACATCTTCCACAGAAGATCCTACTCAGACCTGGGTTGTACAAATTTTTATTTACAGAAGGATGTTTTTTCTTTGCTTTTCAATGCAAATTTACAGTTAAATAAATTTGTCTAATATTCCCTGTAATGGAGACTTTATATCAAACAGAATCAGAAAGGCAGAAGAGGCTCCAGAAGATGCAGTAGCCTTAGGGATTGTTAAGGAGAAGGCTTATCTCTGGCAAATGCTTCTCTCAGAGGCCAGAGGGGACACTGCCTAACCAGCTAGCAAAGGATTAGAGAAAATGGACAAAGACATGCTGGAATTAGCGATCTGTGAGGGAGAACATGGCTTGTTCCCTAAGTCTTGCCAACTTCTGAAGGTGTTGGCAGCAAATGCTTTACACCTGGAACTGAACAGGCCAGAGACAGAAGGAACAAGGACCTCACTATTTGTCAGTGGATGCTACACTTCATTAACCATGCTATTATTAATCTATTTACATTTCAGCATTGATTTAAGAAAGCTACACCAGTCTTTTTCTGATCATTGAAATCTGTGAATATACATAACCTATAAATATAATCAAGGTTCAAGAATATTAAAAATATCAAACTACAACAAAGGGTATTATTTGTAATGGCAATGTGACACTTGGATTATCTCTGTAAACAGTGTCCTTTGTCAGGACTAAGGTGCTCGACTTGAAAGCACCTAGAGAGTGTTAAGTAACAATATAAAAATCAGCCAGGGATTCAAACCTTTAGCCCAACTCCCTGGATGGTTCCCAGCTTGCTTCTGCTGTTATCCAGGGCTCTGTACAGCAGGGGACTCTTGAGATGTTCATTAACAGAATAAACTGAAGACTTGGAAAAAAATACGGATTTGAAAACTTTAAAACTTTCAGGCAGAAGAGCTCACTAGGACAGTGGAGGATGGGGAGAGATGTCATCTTCAAGGTCACAGAGATAGGAGCATAACATAACAGCTCACTGGTTAACAATTCTTCAGGTTCTTCAAATCAATAAAGTACAGGAAATTAATCAAAAGGAGTAACTGCTCTGCTCTAAGTCCTTGAAGCCTGAAAAGTCTCCCTCTCTCCTGGTTCTTTGTTACTAACAGTAAAAAGGCTGGGATAGCTGCCTGTGACATGGATGGGGAAATGAGAAAGGCTGTGAAGACAGGAGTAAAGAGATATCCATTATATTTGCACTGAATAAATATTATGATAGGGCTTTATGCAGAAGTTAAGCTTTTAAACAACATAAATCATTAAATGGAGCGATCCAGGAGAGCTTGGAGAACTGATTTGTATCAAGCAGGGCACCAGGCCTTCTTCTGAATTTCTGTATCAAAGAACTCTTTCAGAATTTTGATCATAATATTCATATTCAAAAACCTTGTAAAAGTGAAAAGGCCAAATAAACTTACCATAGCAACAGTGAATGTTGAAAAGAAGACTACATAAAATCAAGGAAGTTCGTTAAAAGTAAATTAGGAGGAAATTACCTGTATTAGAGTTTCTGAGTAAGTATCTATCATCTGTCAAAGCCGGCTAGAGGGTCTCCAAAGGACTAGCAGAGCTCTACATGAGAATGAAGGATATTATTAAAAAGGAAAAGGAACTCCTAAAAAAAAGGGTGTTCAGATGAGAAAAACAGAAAATAGTGAAACCTCTGGCAAGCTACATGTAAAGCTGTAAAAGGCAGACCAAAAGCATTTGAGGGAAAATGTTAGTAATGGTATAAAACTTTATTGTAAAACCTCTTCCAAACACATCAGAAGCAGGAAGCCTGCAGGATAGAAAAATGGTTTGCTTATGTGGATATTATGAGAAGTTCCTACAGGGAACCCCTTTATACCACAGAAACCTGTGAGAGTTTTTGGAAAGGTATGTGGAAACAGGGAGCTTGGATGATAGGAGATTCCTGTAATTCAGTAAAACTTCTCTTCAGTAAATCTTCACTAAAATTGCTTAAAGAAATTAAGCTGCATTTCAAGACAAAGAAAGGATCAGAACTGAGCTATACTGAGTGCTGTGCAATACCTTTTCCTAAAATTTGGTTCTATATACATAATCACAGTTACATACAGTTCTTTCTTTTTCAGAATTGTTCTTTCCTCTAGCACACTGCTATTTTGATGTATTGTCATAATACACATGTTATTGTTTAACCGAAGGAAGAAAATATTTGTGTATTTCCCGTAGTGAGCACAGTTAGCCCAACCTAGTTTACTGATAATAAAAAACCCTACATTTTGGTGTATGTTAATTGAACACAGGCTACTCTGTCCATCCAGACTCCCACTCCATAGCAGCCTGTTGAGCAGGCTTCAGGTTTTTTAGACCCCCGTCCATCCACATCTTCCCTCAGCAAGGCCTGGCATTCCCCATGTTCTTTGAGGGCAGGGCTACTCACCCTCATTTTGGCAATGTCAGTAATAAAGTACACAGGCAGCGAGTTCAGTGCAGTTCAGGGATAGTTCTGCCAGTCACACATGATGGAAATGACTGCTCAAGAACCAGTAACAGACATATTCATCTCTATTACGTCTTACCTCAGTTCTTCCTGTTTAACAGATATTTATAATAAACCCCAAACTGTTCTTCTCAAGATTTTTTTTTTTTGCTAAGTCATCC
Organism: Cisticola juncidis; assembly: GCA_013400215.1. NCBI lineage: Eukaryota > Metazoa > Chordata > Aves > Passeriformes > Cisticolidae > Cisticola > Cisticola juncidis. The sequence continues at coordinate 5,958,147 of VXBR01000779.1, forward strand.
TTTACATTTATCTAAAGGTCCAACCCATTTTAAACATCACAAATGTAACAGTTTCAGTAACTATATGCAATGAACTATGGGACTAATCAGTGATGGCAAGGAATTCCCTAATATATTTTTCAATTTTTCACCTCCTAAATTGATTACCTGCTCTGACTGCCAGAATCTGAATATTAGTATGTTTTGCTTAATGGTAGAAGCTATCTAATTTCTGTCTGGTAATGGTCCTTCATGCATAGTGTTCTTTCAGAGAAGCATATTCATCTAAAAAAAACCTCTTACAGAAGTGGGTAGGCCTTTCAGCTTCCAAATAATTGTTCTGTCTGTTTGTCTAAGGTGGTAGTGTTTACGATATGACACAGGCTTAGAAACTGCCTTCAAGTCCATAAACATGTACATGCCAATAAAACCTGTAAACTGTATTTCTGGTGTCACTGGAGTTCAGGCTCTTACCCAGGGTAAGTTGCTGTAGCTGCTGACTTCAGTGGAGTCCTGCTGATTTACACAGCTGAAGACCTGGGCCTTAGCTGTTGGATCTGAGAATTTTAACAAATAAAAAAGAAAATTTACTCAAGTTCATCCTTCAGTAATTAATAGCTGCTAGCAACTGTGTTGTGCTGGAGACATTATTATTATAATACTGCAAAACAAAAATGCAGTATTAGGAATGAAAATTCACAGCTATACATTTTAAGCTAACTGAAGTAAATATCCATGCATATGAACACATATGCACAATCCCATTGGCTTCAAGGGTGGCTAGGAAATGAGGATGTGGTGTCTAAAAAAATTACTGAAACCTTAACCATACCTTTAATTTTCCTCTCCCACCTGACTAAATCCCTGGATAAATCAGACATCCACACCATTGTACCCTCAGTGTTGAAACTCTGGGGTGTCCATAGAAGCACTTTACCTTACATAGTAACACAAGTAAAATTTAAAAGTTGGTGTTATATATTGGGATTTTTTAGTGGAAAGTAATGGGTACAGTAAATACATTTCTTGTCTATTTAGCACACAAGTCAGTGAAGCCACAGACCTCACGGAGGTGCATATTGGAATGTGTTGTGTTATCCACTGTCTCATTCCAGGGATACACCTGGCAGCTATTCTAAATACACAGTTTGGGTCTTCTTACCTGAGCTCAGTAAAATGTACACCTTTAGAGAAAGGCAGCCTGAGGCTCATGATTAATTAAACACCATTTAGAGTTTACATTTAATCCTCACATGAGACAAAAAGGTACATACATGGTATGTAGGCACTTTGCCCAGGGTCTGATATGACTTTGACCAATATGTTCTCAATTTCATTGTTACTTGATAAATTTAATTCAAATCACTTTATTCATTCTTTCCCTATAAGCTGGACCAAATTTCCTAAACTTCTGTTTCAACCTTTCAGATAGAAATAAAATGAAGATAAACCAGCATTTGTTCTGCTGGCATCCTTTCTCTCAGCCTGTGTCACAACTGGTTAGAGTGCAATTGTTCCAAACAAGAATTGTCTCTCAGCATGTCTTTGCACTCTGCCTGGCAGAATGGATGTCTATGCCTGTGCAGCAATGCAAATGAAGAATAATTTATGGTGATGTTGGAAGGGTGTTGACAGAAATGGAGCTAACGGCATGAGTGGGGAATAACTGCATTTATACTAAAAATACCTATTGTCAGTCAAAAAAGCAAACTTAATTTCAGTGTTTAGCCTGTATTAGCTGAAACGTTATACAGAACATGATTTTCAGTGGCAATTTTGCTAGAATGAGGACTACAGAATTTTTCTACTGACTTCAGAAGCAGCTTGAGACAAGAAAAATGCACAGAACAAGTGAAATAAATATTGTTGGCATTTTACAATAAAATGGGGGTACATTTTATAGGTGGCTAGCAGCTTGTAATTACCCTTAATAAAACTAATCCTTTCCCAGTGCTTATTAAAATGTTTCATGTATCAGCAGGCTCTGAAAAGCACTCACTACCAATCTCTTAACTTGCACTAAAATCAAGAGATGTCCACTTGAGTCATAGCTCCCAGTGCCAGTCCTGTTTCTCTGCCTGCTATTGGAATTCAGAGCCTCTGAGGGAATTAAAACTAACACATTAGTTCCTAATTAAATCCAAAAGGGTTGTGAAATGTAACCAAATAACTTTATAGTATTCCTTGGGAATATGATCCCAGGAGGATAAGGAAGGAGCAGTGGCTTTCAATTAATGATTTTCCCTCTTCTAACACATAGGAAATGTCTGCAATGTTCTTTTGACCCCTTTTAATTTCTTCAAGGGGAGCATTTGACTCTTCACGCTTCTTCCTACAAATATATTTTTAAAAGTTCCTGCAGGTTTGTAATAATTTAGTAGGATAAAGAAGTACAGTCATTACTATAGCAGTCCTTTTTTCTTCAATTAGTATTTCTAATCACATTAGACATGTTTTCAGTATCCAGAGAGGATGCCTGATCCCTACAGCTATCGTGAACTATTAACTTTAATTAAAATTTACAAGTCTAATGTTGTTACATCTGCTAAAAGCATTAACTGCCATGTTAATTACCAAAATGTTAATGTTGCGTTAAAATATGAATGTTCCCTTTTGACAGTTCATCTGTGCTTTAATTATTTATTTTTGGTAGAATATCTCCTCAAAAAAACAAAAAGGCGTAAAAGCATAAATGCTGACTGAAATAATGAGACATAATGGGAAAACGTCATCTAGGAAGAAAACTTAATACTTTAGAATACCAGTTGCTAGCAGAAATTAATTTGCATTCCTTGCTGGGTCAAAAATAAATACACAGCAGTTGTATCATGTCTAAGATGTTATTTATAATTGCAGCACATTCTTCTGCTTTTACTTTATAGGGATATCTAATGTACAGGACAAGTTCTTAAATCCCTATAGTTCAGCAGTGTCATTGTGTTGGTCAACAATAGAAACTCCCCCAAAAAACATTTCAGGACTTCACATCAAAAACTTTTTTGGATTTCTGAAGGTTTCCCCATATAACTCATTTCAAAAAAGATTTACAAAAGGAAATGTCTAGAACTCAGTCCTCAAGTTCCTGTACTCCCTATCCCAAGAGTACAGGATCAAAGTGGAAATCTTTTTAAGTCACTGCAATTAGTAACAAGCATAGCAAAGACTTTGCAGTGGCTTATCTTAAGTAAAAAGAAATCACTGGTTAAAATAAAACTGTCTCCTGTTATATTTTATGGTATGCTACTCCTCTATCATATTATTCTTAAAGGCATTGTCACTGAACTTCATAAACAAGGAAGTTCTGACAAACCAATGTTAAATATAATTGTTACATGTTTCTCTCATGTTGAATAATTATTTTAACAGCTGAAGTTAACAGTCTGCCAAGCAATTTCTTAATGTGATTGTAACTATGTACTGCTAGATTTTATGCCATCCTCTATTTTTAATTTTGCATGAAAAAATACTAATTTTGCCCGTAGATCTTCTGTAGTACGTCAGAGGCACATTCCTCACTCTGTACTCTGTTGAATGTTGGAAGCAGACAGCTGTTTAGTGGCAAGTGCATAATTGGGTTTGTGGGTGGAGGAAAATATATTTTTAGAGATCAGATGTCCAGTTCACAGATTGGAATGGTTTGTTGGGAGAACAAACTTTTTTAAATCCCCCAGTAAGACCACTGCAAGTTGTCAGTTGAGCTAGCAGGACAACATGCATAACACCTCTTGCTTCACCACAGCCTGACCTCTGATGATGTCCAAACTTTCCCTCCACTGCATGGTGGAATTAATTCCAATCATAAACCAGCAGTTTTCATATAACATATTTAAATCTCTTCTTAGAGGTGGGTATTGTACCATGGTAATGGAATTCTAGATGAAAGGTTGCATTCAGTTGTCTTTTCAAGTTAACATTGTAAGAGAGTGCTGCAATAAACCCTCATCTGTTGTCCACAGAGTTTGGAGATTTTGCCTCCCAATTCATTTGCAGGGCCTTTAATAAATAAGGAGCCATTGAACAAACTGGTCTGAAGCAGAGAAAAGCTCTGCAGTCTCCCAGATGTTCAGAGCCCAGATTGGTCAGAGTTTAGAGAATGTATCCACATACAACCCACTACCCAAAAAAAAACCAAACAAAAAAAACCACTAACCCTTGTGTTCAAGCCCAGATGGCTGGTTATGTTCTGTGAGCCCTACTGCAGTCACATTCTGCAGGACTAGTGATAAGATTTACTCTGGTGTGCTCTGATCCTGAGGCTTTTTAAAGTACTACTTCAAACAGAAAAGATTTCCATTTAAAAATAATAGTGGTTATTATTTTGAAAAATGTAGCAAGTTGCTAAAGAAATGTTTTCTAATCGTCTGCCAGAAGGCAACCTATCTCCTGGGCTTTGTTTGCTTGTATAGATTTGATTGCCTGCAGCAATCCTTCTTTAAGTCAAGTTTACAGAAACTTGTCTCTCTTGGGGAGATGAATATCTTTCAAAGCTCATTATTTATTTGGGAATATTCAAGCACTCTAGAGAAGACAAGGAAATAATTCAAATGATTCATTTGCAATTAATCTGGTACTAACTTTTGTGCTGCTCTAGCTTATGTAACTTCTTGCAAAGCTCTGTATTACCACCAGTCTTGGTGCATGGAATTTACCCCTCTCTTTCAGTGTCACAGTTCTTACAGCATGGGGAAATTACTTAAACCCTTTCTAAGCAAAAAAAAAAAGCAGATTTTTTATCTGGTGGCTTGTGGCTGCTTGTTTGACTGTCATTTTTTTAAATGGAAATAAATAAGTTAACGCCACTGCACCATGCCCGCAGAGTAGCTCCAGCAAAAATTGTTGCCTTTTCTCAGTCATTGTGATTAAGGTAAAGCCAGATCTTATTCAGAGATGTAGCATTAAGGAAACAGTGCTTCCATTCAACAGGTTTTGATTTGCCACAAAATGTACATTAAAAAAAAAAAACAAACAACTGATTAGTGTTTAAGGTCAATGTCTGCCTTATAATTTGCATATCTTCCTTCTCTGCCTACATTTTAATCTTTTTTTTTTTCATAGTACGTATGCTATTAAAGTTCAAAATAATTCTGTCATTCCCTTCACCAAGCCTTTGGTGAAGGATGCTCCTCTGAATACACTGTAATACTGGCAACCACCCTGGCACATCCTTCACTGAGAAACTCTTGTTGGACTCTTAAGTGCAATCTTATTATTAATAGTTAATTACCAGGCCAATGTAAGGCTATTATTTTATTGTCTCTTTCAAGATGTGTTCACAACAGTTTTTATCAGTCAAAGCATCAACAGGCTCGGTTTTGCTGTGCTGGATTTTTGTTAAGAGTGACAGCTTCAGCAGTAAACCTTTTTTTGACCTTTCTTGCAGACATCTATATATTCTTGAATGAACATAGAAAAAAGCACCACATTCTTGAAATGGCAGTAGAGTTCTGGAGCTGTGCTGCAGAATCACTGCTCTTATAAATCTAGATTTACTTTAGAGAGAGTAATATTGACCTCATACCTGATTTCATCCACAGAGATGTCCAGTGTGTGAGTATATAAGATCGCACCTAGCATCAAGGGGCTGATTCATAGAGGACTACACAATTCATATATTTTAATTTGAGCACATGATGTATGTACCTTCCAGAACATTTCAGGTTTGGGGTCCGTTATATATGCATCTCTGTGTGTGTGTGTGTGTGTGTGTATATATATGTATGTTGCAGCACAGCTGGTCTGTAGCTGGACAAAATCATTCTGGTCATGACAAATCCAATTCAGCTAACCTTGTCCTAGAAACAAGTCCCTGGGTGAACAATGCAGCTCCTACAGGGACCTCAGCCAATGATGGTCAGTCCACAGGGCAGACAAATCACTGCTCAGGGGGCTGGGTGATGTTAAAACCGACACCACTCAGTTGTCTGGACCCAGGAGTTTGGAACTCCTATATAAGAAGGATCTGAACAATAAAATGTGCTGTTTGCTGCTGACCCTTGGGGTGAACTGTGTCATTGCCTGTCTCCAATCCACCTCCCTCACATAAAATATATACATATAAAGTGTTATATGCACAATAGAAATTAACAAATCAGAAATAAATACATTAAAGGTGTTGTTTCAGGTCAAGCAATATTGAAAACAAGATCTTAAATTTCAAAAGTGAAATCTGGGCTCATTAAAGCTGAGAGAAATTTTCATTTATTTCTCTGTGACCCAGATTTTCCTTTAAAAACTTAATTTCCACCAAACATCATGCTTTCTGTTGTAATTATTTATTCTTCTACAATTACCCGGAGTAATATAGCAGTGGGAAAAAAGCCCTGATAAGTTGATGCTTAGCAGACATCTTCCATCAGTCATTTTTAAATCTGAAGCTTATGCAATTGGATTGTTAATTTTGAAAAATATAGCATCTGCTTAATGAGGCAGTGCTTTAATGTTTAGAAGTCTAGTCTTTTAGATTGTTAAAAGTTTTGTTCTGCATTTCTCATCTGAAACATTGAAAGCATTGTATCATCTCATCTAAGATTTAAGAGACTCTCAAGGCTGGCTGTGGGAGTAATGTCACCCTTTTTCTGTGTGGTCTCACTAAGGAACAGCGTTACTCTCCTACAAGCACCTTAGACTCAGTGTACTAAAAAATACTCTTGGTTTGCTCAGAGCTTCTTATGAGATACTTCAAGGACACAAAATCCATCCATACAGTCCATTCACAATCTTGGTAATAGGATACAGCAGCATTTAATGAAACTGCTTTGGAATAGAGCACTATTTTACTACCTGCAAACTGAACCTGTCAGTTCCTGTTATTTACTTATAGCAGATTTAATGTAGAATAATGCTCCTACATCTTCAGTGTTTTAGATAAACCTACACATACAAATTTAAGAGATTAAATCAAATACCTATTTTACAATATGCATACAAAAATAGCAGCATATACAGTTTTACTAAATATTCTCATTCAACATCTAGAAATGTACCATATCCTGTTTTACTTCAGCTCATCGATGATCCAAGACACTCAAGACCCATTTCTAGTGCCTTTCTTTCTTTTACCTCACCAATCTCCCCCCTCTCTGGTTTATTCTTTTAATCCTACCTTGTGCAAGGAAAAATGGAAGTCTGGTGGGGTTTCCTTTGTAAGTGAAAAATGGAATAATAGTTTTGGTCCAAGTACTCCACAAACTACTGCTTCATCTGGCATGACACGATGGCTGAAATTGAATTTGGAGGCTTTGTGGACTGCTCTCCCTAAAAAAATACAAGGAAATATGTATGAATGAAAACTTTGTTCCAGAATATCCAATTTACAGGAAGTCAGAGCAAGCCAACAATGATTTTCCTGCTCCTGTTGTCACTCACTTTTCACCTTTTTCCTAATGCAATAGTCATTTCAATTACATACAAGCTGGTGAATAAAATCTATACAGGTACACTGACTATCCCCTGCTGTTCACTCATGTTCAAAGCACGCTGTTGTTAACTCCTTAGTCCATCTGATTTCATAAAGGTTGCCAATTACATATTCAAAAAATGTTAGATTGACAAATGTAATTATTGTAGCCTATTAAATTACTAAAATATGAGTTTAGATCTATGGATCAATCCTTAATTAAGAAAACATCAAAGAACAGAAACCTGGAGGAACCAAACAGGGTACATTAATTTGCCCAGAAAAAGACTTTCCTGTTGTCAATATTTCCCACAAGTGAGAACAAGTTGTAAGTTCAGAAAAAAAGTTGGGAAAAGTTGCACAGAAAATGCCCAATCTCCCAGTAAAACTTTTTGCAAAACTTAAGCTATGTAAGTAATTCAACAGCAACATTAAAAGGGTGGAGGAGCTATCCTCATATTCAGCTTTTAGGTCTTCTGCAAGAATAGAATGAAAGGAGGACACGATTTTGGGCTGAAAATCTGATCATCCAAAGTAGATCCTAACTGTCAGGGTAAAGGACTGTGTGCAGTATTATTAATAAAATAACAATGTTTTGAAGTGTGGGATGCAGAAATATTGTTTGTTCCCTCTAATGCTCTTCTACATTTCCTTTTCATGCAGATATGCTGCTACCGTAACAAAGCGAAACAGGACAAGTTTCTTCATTTTGGAATGCTGCTTCCAAAACCCCACTCCAGTGCTCCTGAACCACTGCCACAGACAATGAATTCCAGAGACCACTGGGAGCAAGGTTTGGAAACACTTCAGCAGATGAACCACTTTCTCAGAACTGAAACCTTTGTTTCACAAACACATTCAATACAAGTTGACTCACAGGAGGCCTGAAGTTAGAGCCTCCTCTCTTTTCCAGACTCAGTCCAAAGAGGAAAAACTTGGAGAGAAAGGTTGGTATAATGATCAAGATACAAATAAACAAAACATAGGAAACATTGGTATGCATCTGCACAGACACGAGAATAAAAAATTAGCATTCATTCAAAGCTGCTTCTGCTTTCTGACAGGTAATAATGATTGTTAATGGGACTGACATTTCCACTGTACAATCAAAACATATCCTTCAAACCTATTGCGTAATTAACATTACTTACACACAATTCACATCAAATAACATCAAATTAGAAAGACTTATGGGGCTAGTGAATAGCTTCCTGAAAACCATCTTGTCCAGGTGTTGACTGAGCTCTGGTAACACTTGCAGGGCTCCACTGGGTTCTTCTCTCAGCCAGGCAAGTCCTCAGTGTGCTCTGACACTGCGAAGAGTAAAAGGCTGCACACGTGAACACAGGACACACAAGGATGCTTTTCCTCCCTGCACATTTTCCTGACAAGGACAGTGATTGATTAGCCATACAGGAGACACGTTCCTGCACTGTAATCCACATGAAATAGCAGGAAAGGCAGAAGCAAGGTTCATTTCTTTACCCACCTGATTAAGGGCTTGGTGTTGTGCAAGATTAGGCAAGGACTAAAAGGACTTCAGATTCTTAATTTCTTTATATCTTTAATAAATCAGATACTGGATGTAAATTTGTAGCTGATGTTGGAGACAGGAATGCAACAGAACACACCGAGTTCATGCAGCAACAGCCAAAATTTGTTGTTGGGCGGCCCCTTTTATGGGGTTCAAATGTCCCTCTCTGACACACCTGATTGGCTGGGCCTTAGCTCCGCCCAGCTCACTGGCCAATGGTAGGGGCGCATCCATCCAAAGGGATTGGCGGGATTCCCTGTTTGGATTTGAATCTGACCTCTCATTATCGTGCCCAGGAACTTGTTTGCTTCTATTCTCTGACGAGCTGCGCTGGTGGAGTCAGTGTCTGTTATGACCAATTTTATCTTTGCAGCTACAGACCTGCTGTAGCTGTCACACAAATTCTGTTTTTCCGCTCAATAAGCGCCTCACTCGTTTTCTAGAACAGAGACTGATCTGTGCACAGCTGTTTCCAGAAACACTGCACATACTACATGTAAACATGTCAGCTGTGTCCTCCTGGTCAGCCAGAGTGGAGTTCACCCTGTGGCCTCTTTGCAGAACTAGAGATGTGATGGTCTGCAACAACTTCCCAAAGGAGTGGTCAGGGGAAAAGCCTGATTACTTTTAACTGATATTTAGTCGTTACATGAACATCATTTTGAGCTGTAGTGCCCAAAACACAAACTTGGGAGGTGCCGCCCAATCTAGAGTTTGTATGGTTTGGAGAAACCTTGCAGACAACAAGCTAATCATTTCCTGTTCTTGTCTTAGAAGAAACTTGACATGTTTTGGGGGGTTGCAGTGTGAGGAGGAGGGGGAATGGAGGCTGCTATCAAGTAGTTGTTAAAAACATGCTAAATAAAAGGTCTAGATTTAAAAAAGAACCTTCTTCTACAGTCTTTGATGTTGCCAAACATCGATTGTGAACTGAACAAGAAAAAAATAAAACAAGCTGAAAATGTGCTGTCAGGACTTTTATAACACCAAGCTTTTTTATGATTTTTTAATGCTCCAATGACAGATATATGAAAATGAGTGCGAAATGCAGAGAAGAAAGAAAAGAAAACCTCAGTGTAGAAATTGCATAGACAAAGAAGAAAGTGTAATTTCCTAGCACTGACGACAGCATAAGCACAGAGTAACTTTCAGGAGAATTATTTTTGCAAAACACCAGTATGTTTCACATGCTTTGGTTTCTAATATGTCATTGTTAAATCAAAGAGTGCTTTTTTTTTTTTCCCCAGGCATGTAGAAGAGTTAAGAAATATGAAACAAATTGTAACACTACTACTAAGGCTTTAAAAAAGAAAGTTACTTGTTTATTTTATTCATCTAGATCACGCCAACAGATAAAATAGCCTACAGATTTCCAGGACAGTACATGAGCATGCCAAAATATGGTAATTAAATCTTGCATCAAAGTTTATGTAAAGTGTAATTATATCTGGCATTTCAGTTTATCACTTCTTGAGGATTTGTGCAGGAGATAGGTGGTACACAAGTCATATCTTCCTACTGAATCTGAGCAGGACTAAATTGCACTCCCCTTAATCTTTGTTTCCACTTCTCATTTTGCATATCAGACACTAAACAGCTCAAGCTATATTTTAGGAAAATTGCATACTTATGCTTTCTTAGAACTTGTCTCCAGAATGTTTTTTCAGTCTGCCTATAGTGGAATAATCCATGTGTGGATCACTCAAGAATAAAGGAAATTAATTAGGATTCCTAAGTAGGAAACTATTTAGGATTTTATTATTTAAAATATTGCATTTATAGCACAGAAATAGATCTAAACATATGTTTTTATTTGGACTTCAACAATTCACCTTTCCAAAAAGAAATATCCCATGCATCTGACCTCAAGCTGCCACTAGCAAAAACCAGAAAGTAGGTCATAAGCAGATTGCCAAACTCCATCTCCTGGATATTGGGAATGACAAGTAGGTGTAGCTAGAGTGCATCACAAGTATATTTCTCAAACATTTCTAAAATTAGAAGTAGTTATATAAGTTATAGAAAAGAAATTCTCAATAAGGCAGAAACTGAGGATGATTGAAGGAGGATCGTGCTACCCTGAAGAGGAACAATCTTTCCTACTACTGGTTCCTGAGTTTTAAACTGTCAAGGAAAAAAAGATACTGAAATCTGTGGCCCAAGTTTACTCTCCTCAAAACTATCATTTGTTTTGTTTAACTAAAAAGCCTTTTAAAACTTTAAGTAATTTTGATTTTTACTGCCTGTGAAATCCACTCTTACATACCTGTCAGCGCTCCGGGCTACCTGAAAAACTTGGTGTAACAGCCCAGCCATAATAGTCACTTTATATCAGAACTGGGTATTTCCAAAGTGATTGAAGAGGCTAAAATGTAGTCTAAGCACAGAATGAAGCTAGCACAGTGACACCTCAGTTTTTCCCACTTTCATTTGTGTGGACTTGTATTTGCATTTTTAACATGAAAATAACTCCAAGGGGAAAATCCTTCGTAAGATATTTGTTGGCTGCCAAAACAATAATTCTGAAAATTCTGTAATGAAAAGGATATAAATTCCAGAAGCAGTTTCTTGTAGTAACTGTCATAGGTTTCAGTGTGGTAAAAACAAGCTTGGAAGTACTTAAGATCCACCTGTTGATTATGTGCTGTATGTTTCTCTTCCATGGCATTTCTCTTGCTTTGGGAAGCTGGATGGATGGTCTGGTGGAAATCTGTGATGGCTCTCCCTGTCCAGGACAGTCCCCTGCAGTAAAGGTTCATCCTGTCCCCCAGGTCCCCACAAGCCTTTGTGATCAACAGCACTGTCCACACTCTTCACCATGGCCTTGGTGAGCAGTTGTATTTTTCTTGTCCCGTTCTGATCTTAGGGAAGGGAACTTTTTACCATCCTGGCTCCAGATCAAGCCTTCCTTCCGGGAGTCATTCTTCTGAACAGAGGCAACTCCTCATGGACTCCCAAAATAAAACAGGTGGGCTGGAACATAGCACAGAGATACTCAAGAAGGTTTAAGCAAGGTTTAAGCAGCAAAGCCCTCCATGCAGGCTCATTGAGCCAGTCTGTGCAAGGTCACTGGAAAGATTTAGTAGTTAATTAAGTGTCGAGGCAGCCTGCCCAGGGCACTGCGCTGTGACAGGAGACAGAAGGACCTGATCTGTGCTCTGTGGCTGATCTGCCTCACAACCACTCTGCTTCCTCTCCTCCCCTCCTGAATCTGCTCATTATGAGAGTGGGCTTTTTTGTGGCAGGGATTGTTTTTTTCACGTGTGAAATCCTTGATGTGCTGCAGTTAACAGTAAATCTCCAAGCTCTGGGCATTCCAGGTTTTAATTCTATGTATTCATAAACTGCTCAGCATGGTGAAGGCCCTGCTTCAGTTTCTAGGTGCAAACAAATCATAGCTATAAAGGATCTGTTAAATCGTAACCTTAAAGCAAAGCAATGGAATCTTTCATAGGTAAGAGAGTGTGTTTATTTATCCATATATTTGATTAAATCCCAGTTACCATAGAGAGGAAAGCAATTTTTTAATCATAAAAACAAGTACATGAGAAATAGGTATAACTTTTTTCCCTTGTCCCCTGACTAGGCACACATGAGACAGACCAGTGTCATTTATTGGAACCCATGAGGCACTTAGAAGAAGGAGGAGAGAGGTTAGGAAAAAAGAAGAAAAGCAGATCACAAGTTTGGACAACATTTGAATAGTTTGGAATTGCTTTGAATACTGCACTCTGAGCTGCTGAGGTATGACAAATTTGGGCTTTGTTTTAAACTGGTGCAGTCTGCTGTTACTGAGAATGCTTTTAATATTTCAACCCAAAGATATCCTTTAGGGTGACATGTTGCAAACATGCTTTCTGTTTTGTTTTCAATTTTGCTTTGTTGTTGGCATTGCAATGTAAATATGCACCATATTTGCCTCTGCGTATTCCTCATTATATTCATTTTAAAGACATCTCTATGCAGTATATTCTTCCCAGCACCAGAGGATACAAGAATATATTGTCCCTATTCTGAGTTTGGCAATGAAAATATTCTTAGTGGTTTAATTATACAAGAGCAGAAATTGTGACGGCGGGCAACATCTGAAATTCATTAGCAAACATCTGAGATGACTTCCTGAGTGGGCCACAGTGAAGTGTGGAATGAGCAAATGATCAGCAGGGGTGGCAGAGGGGAAGGATTCCCATGTATGATAAAGGCAAAGAGAAAAAAATGCACATTTGTCAATGCAAATCTTTTGTTCACCCTGATTCTGGTTTCTTCCATGCAAGTCTCTTTCCCCCCTTTACTTAATATAAGAATTAAGAAACCCAGGATTCCTTTAACAACCTATTGCTCCATTTCACTCAGCTTCAACAAGTTCAGTACCATGATACGTGCTTCCAGGAAAGTCTGGTTTCATTATTTTTCTTTAATTCACTCTTAATTCACCCACTCAGCACTAACCTATGCCATCCTATTTGAAATCCAAAGATGAATTCATGATTACTACATGGTAGCTACCAGATGCAAAAACCACAAGAGTGCTCTGTAAGAAAGGAAACCGATATTATATTATGTTTTTATGCCATGTTTTTTCTAAATCATGCTCTTTAGACTGCAACATTCTCCAATAGCTGTTATGTTACCATAGCAACTACAAGTACTTGCTGTGACCGACTGTGCAAGGTCTGCACAGAACAGAAATGGTCCTCACTGTTAATTCAAAAAGTTCTAAGAGAGGCACATGGATGCTTGGGAGAAAAAATACAGATTTTTGATACTCAAGGTAGCATGTGCTATCACAATATGAGCAGCCCCAAAACTGCCCTATTTATTGTAGATATCACAGTATAGAAGAAGTTTAATGAAGGATGGAGGCTGATGCTGAAAAATTTCGTGTTATACCTGTTAAAATTTATCAGCAGTTGAGGGTTTCTACAATTCTGCAAAACTTTGTATCACTGTGACCAAAAAAAATAAAGATCAAAGAATTCTTCTACCATACATTCTATAATTTGTACATTAGACATTCACTGACTTTAGGTGTTGAAATGAGGTGTGTTATTTTTGTACTAGAGCACTTGTCATTGCTTTCCTGAATTTAAATTTGAGTATAAAATATCTGTCATTAAATTTTTAAACATGCTTAGATTATTAAATTTCAAAACAAAGCAAGAACTGAATTAACTGCTAAAAAAACCAAAAAACCCCAAGCATTAATTCAATCTGTCAGTTCAGAATTGTCAAATGCATCACTCTAATCAGCAGTGGTTTTACCATTTTCCTGTTTGTCTTTAATAACTTATTTGAATAATGTTCAACTATATTTTTTGTTTTATTTTATTTTCTAAGAGAGAAAAACTCATCTTTTATCTTGAATTTATGGGTGCAAATCAAACAAATCTCATTGTTCAGGCATGACATAGGCAGAGAGGGGTTTTCAGCATCCCACTGCTAAATTCAGCAAATGACAATGTGTTGCATGTCTCAGGCTGAAATATTATTCATGTATTTGTTTCTGAATTTCCTGGTCCAATTCTACGGCTATGTAGAGAGTAACCACACATTTTCCAACAAATTTCTTGAGATGCTCTCATCTCTGAAGAAGCTGGGGGTTTTTTTGTTTGGGGTTTGGTTGGTTGGTTTTTTGGTTTTGTTTTTGTTTTTTTGGGTTTTTTTGGGGGTGGTTTTTTTTTGTTTGTTTGTTTTGGTTTGGTTTGGTTTGGTTTGGTTTGGTTTGGTTTGGGTTTGGTTTTGTTTGTTTGGTTTTTTTTTTGGTGAAGATTAGGGGAGTTAATCACCTCCTGCTAGCAGGTAGGTAATTTTTATTTACAAGATCATTGGTTAGACACAGAATGTGGTGGGATTTTATGTTGCTGAGTTGGGTGGAGTTTTTTTCCAAATATACACAGTTCGAGAATGAAAGCACAAAGTTTTATCTAGATTCTGGTTGTTGTCACATTTGAGCAACTGTTCAGATGTGCCAGTCAGGCTTTTGGAGGAAAACCGGCCGTTCTCCCACAGTTGTCATGTATCTGTCACACTGACACCAGCTAGAAAAATCAAATTGGAACCATTCTGTTACGAGCTGTGAACATCCCTTGCCGCGGTGTCATTTGCATCAGAACGGCTGCTATTGTTTTCAAATGTCAATATTAATTTAAAATGGAACAAGAAAGGCAGAGCAGTCTTTTGTTGAAAGTTAGCCCATGCATGAGTGCAGTGAGGTAAACACAGACTGAAGCACAAAGATCAGATGGGATTTAGATCCTTCAAGGGCTTCCATGTACCTTCCACCAAGACATTGTGGGTAGATACAGCTCTTACAAACTGCCTTACTCTCTTTCAAAACACTAGAAAGCCAAAAGACATCAACAGACATCTATGACCAAGAATTACTGTCCAGGAACATTTCTGTAGTCAGTAATTTAATTTTTAAAATGGCAAGTACACCTGAAAGTCTTTCCAATGCTGGTCCTTTCAAATGCACATCCTCCCAATCTGTTTAGAAAACAGACGATTCTGTGAGCTATTAATTCTTCCAGCACTAAGGAAGAGTTTTTTCTCCTGATAAGAAAAAAGACAGATTTGTAAAAAAATGAACAGATAACTTGACACATAGGAACAAGATAAAAAGTTATTCTCTCAAAACAGAGGATACACTGAATCATTTAAGAACTCTGCAGCAAAATTTACTTCTTGGCAAACTGCTTAGGCATATTTCTATGACAGTGATTTGTCTGTATTCTTTCCACTGGCATTCCAAGATATGGATGGTAGCTTTCTATCATTTTTTACTGTCTGATTGTTGTGCTTCTTTATCATCACAATATAGACACACTAAGAAGTGTGAAATACTTGCTTGTACTATTTTCCTTCCATTTCTTAAATTTGAACAGCTTTTCACTACAAGAGATTCTAATAATATGTTCTCACACCTATTTTTTTATTGTCATGTTTATTCTAAACAATATTGTACCCATCCTGTTTAAAGTCCTACACTGCAGCAAAACACCCTAACACGACTCTGAATAACAAAGAAGTATGTATATTATTTATATGCAATATCTGTCTGTATTTGACAAAGAGAAATTGCTTTCATGATCTCATTTGAAACTGGGAACTACCTCAAGATGGACCAATGGTGGAACTTTAAAATTATGGAGGCAGGCTGCACGTGGTGTGAGGGAAAAATAAAGTTAGGTGGAATTTAAAGAATTGAGTCATGTGAACAAAATAAGAATAAAAAACATTTCACAGCACATTAAGCAGACATAAATATGAAAGAATTGAAAGGGATATTGACACAATTTAATATTTTAATGATATGTTCTAGTTGTGTGAATAAACCAAAAAAGAGAAATCCCAATTAGTTATGGCAAGTACTGCAAGATTCAACTATCACCTAAATCTGCAGATCACAAAGAGATGATGATAAAATAATTGCTGCATAAGTGACAAAGTTGAATTTTGTTCAGTTATTAAAAAGGGGGAAAGGAAGAATATAATGAAAACACTATGAGCTAAGTCATCTTATCAAACCAAAATACAAACTAAAATCCAAACAACCATAAGATCATGTCAGAATAGCTAAAGTCGTGGTTTGCATGGAGGGAAAAAGGTGTGAAGATGAAAGAGTGAGAAGATGGATCTGCATGTCATCTGCACAGCAGCAATTGTAAAAAGACAGATTCCCTGGTTTATGGAAAGGGTTTAGACAGCACAAAACCAAGGAGTCAGAGAAGAAAAGATTTAAAGGAAGGACACCTGCCACTTTTGGAAGGATAACACCAACAGTCATGGGATTTTGCTTAGATGAAGCAAAGACTTTGCCAAAGGGTTTTTCCATCATGGTTAAGGAATAAAGCATGCTGGAAAAGAACTAGGATGAAATAGACGTGTTGTTCTTGTCTTTTCTAAAAAGAACAAACACTTCTGGGTATCTTTCTGCACAAAAAAATAATTATTTTCAATATCTGTCTCTCAAGTTCCCTAATTCCACAGCATTATGTTGGAAGTTTGAGAATCCAAGACTGATTTTTGTTCAATCATTTGAGATTTTGGAGTTCATTTATGATGAAAACCAAAGTCTGACTCTGAACTTGGCATTATTTCCAATGGGATCTGTGTATAGATGTGACAAAGTATACCCAAAGTCTTTTACTACAGATTTTAATTTCTAATACCATTCATGTGCTCATTTGCAGGTCTAGACCTGTAATGCTTAGTTAGCTTGAACAGCTGTGTTTTTATGACTGGAAGATGTTTGAATGAAAGTGTAAAAGCTTGTGTATACTTATTGTATGTCCAATTAATCTTCACTCTCCAAAATCGAGGCTTTCCCTTCTTTTTTTGCTGCATCGCAGTTCTTGTGCTTGCTTTGGACTGCAATCCTGGCTCACACTTCAAGTTAACAAGTCTGTGGTACTGCTTAATAATCCCTAACATGTTTAAACAGCTGTTTATAGCTGCTGGTGTACCCAAGCTCTTGTTTTAATTCGGGAGGTTGCTTGTTAAACCTGAGTATGACACAAGGTTTCTGGCGATAAAGTGGGATTTTTGCTATATCTGATGGATGTATATGAATGCCAACACCTGAAGCATCTCAAACTCTTCGAAATGAATGACAAGTACGGAGATATGGGGTTTAAATCTCATAGCAACACAGCAGAATAACTTTATCACAAATTGGGAGAAAACAATTTAAAGGAACATAATCTGACTAAGGTTGCCACCATGTAAGAAGATATTTTATGATAAATTCTGAAGAAGGCATATTTAAAAATCCAGTTCTGGATTTATAAAATCCATATGAACTGGCTTATTACAAAGGGGCAACAGAAGAGTTTTTGTAACTCCTCATTTAATTCATCAGATTGCTCCGCAGATGGCGGTAAAATTTATTTTCTATTTAAAGAGCGTCTCGCCTCATCATAATCAAGGAAATACACTTTCCAACTTAACCAAAAACTTGGCAAAGTTCTGCACTGGCACCAAGCAATCCCATACAAAAAGTCTGTCTCCCATCTTACTTGTTTTGCTGTGCCAGAAATATTTTTAAAAGACCACAAAGTAGACCTTTCATATTCTACTGTGAAATATTCACACTCACTTTAAACACACACATGCTCTCAAGATCCCAGCAGTTGGCTCAGCCTGGCCTGCACCACATGAAATAGGTGTTTCCCTTCCCCACAAGCTGCTCTGTGGAAAGCCAGAGCATCTCCAGGCTGTCAGGACTGGGGCAGAGAAGCACAGCTGGATAATTGCCTGCTCACACCTTGTGGTGTGAATGGGAAATGCCCTGAGAGGAAACCAAGGAATTCCAGAGCAAATCCACACAGCTTCCCCATGCAGCTGTTGAGTCATTTTTCCATGAAGGAGAGAAAGAAAAAGGCTTTCCCAGGAGACTGGAAAATCAGAGCTATCAGTGTAGGTGTCCGAGAATCCAAGGCAAAGGATGGGAAGGGGAAGACTCCAGTTAACTCCAAGATGAGCACAGAGCCACCAGGACAAAGCACCGCATTTCCAACAGCAAGTGACGGTGACAGCAAACCTGAAACATTTCTGTGGAGCACTGGGGCAGGAATAGGCTGCAGACAGGATGAAATCTGCATAAATGGCATTATAAGAAAGGTAAGTTCTATATCTTACTGCACTTCCACACTAATACTTAACTGTCTTTTCCTGGAAGTTCCTTTGGAGAAAATGGCCACAAGGGGTATGCAGGTGACACTGAGGCTTGGAGAGTTTGCTTCTTAGCTGTGTTATCAGTGCCAAGTGGTTTGGAAAAGTGTACTTTTCCTAACTTGCACTTACAAGCTATTCCTGTGGCTGTGAATCCAGGACATTTATCATTAAAATACTTGAGTAAAGCTGCAACTCTACTTGTCATCACATGGAGGGAGCTACCACCACTCTTATTTGTGCAGCTCTCACTCTGCAAAACAGTTTCACAGTAAAAGTTAATGACAACTTCACGTGCCTTCTTGGGAGTGAAAATTAGGTAGTAAGCTAAGAATCAAGACCTTGGAACACTCTGAAGCATTTCTGGTTATGCTCCAAAAGAATAGTTAACTGTGTTAAAAGAATAGTTAACTGTGTTAATTCATCAGCTCAGCAGTTCATATTTTCCTAATCAGGTGGTTCTGGCTTTAAATGAATAAAAGCTTCTTCAATAAATAATAGAAAAATCTCAGAAATAATTTGTCAAGTCATTCAAAATTACAGCTATAGACAAGATAAATATTTCCTCATCTCCAAAATTGTTTCAAAGATATATTTACAACTGCAACATATCCAGCAGAAAAATCTTTATTGTATAAAGTTTTATGGCTCCAAACCTGCAGCTTGAAGTGAAACTGGAGATAGAATCAAGACAGATCTCTGGGGAGGTAATGATGGGAGTACCTATTGAACTGCTGGGAGCATGAATATGCACAGCTCAGTAAGGGCAAATGACAACGGCCTATTGTATGCAGCTGAAATGGGTGTATATATTTGTTCTTTCCTCAAACAACAACAACAACAACAACCAAAAAAAAAAAAAAAAAAAAAAAAAAAAAACCAAAAAAAAAACAACCAAAAAACCAAAAACCTGAATTCACGAAAAAAATAGCAACTAAATATTTCCAGCCCTTTATTAAAATAAGTTTCCTCTTGAACTTTAGCATTGAATGAATTTAGATTTGAGGAATCTTGTCAGGTTTCACTACTGCAATATGGTAGCTTCTCCTATATTAATGGCCGAGGGACAGTTACAAACAGAACATAAATGTACATTTTAAATTACATTTACTAAGTTTTATCATGTAAGAAGAAGGAAGGAAGGTGAGGTTAATACCACAGATCATAAGCTACTCTGAAATTTAATTGCTAAATAATTTTATAGTGTACAAAATGTTTACTTGACTTGAATGCCGAGTAATTATTTGCCAGTACCTGGCAGTTATTGGCACAGCTTCTCTTACTCAGTTGCTAAACAAAATACAAAATGATAACCCTTAAGACAAAACCAGGATTATGGATGAAACTACTCTTTTGTTCAAAGTCTGTATAATTTTAATTCTACTTGGTTTAAAACAACTTGTGAGCTAGAGATGCTTATGCCTGAGGCAGCAAAGAATCACAAACCTCGCTGTAAGGGTGCTGCTGCAATACACCAGCCAGGCTTCAGTGGGGCTGTTTATCATCAAATATACATGAAAGACCAGGACCCCTACTTGACTAGACATGACAATTTAACTTTGCCTCCTCCACTGCAGTGACATGATCATAAACATATTATCAAGTCCTGCAGTGTGATCAACAACTGATGTAAATTTAGGAGTTGACAAGTTTTAGCAGGTAGCTGAGCCTTATATATTTTCTGCCTAATTTTAATTTCCAAAAGTCTTCCAGGAAACTCTTTCTTTAAGACTCCAGAAACCATTCTTATTTTTCTCTTCAATTCTTGCAGTTAGTACCAGTGTTCTGCAAAAGTAAGATTCACTTGTGGTCTCTTTCAGGACAATTTGCCTTTCCTTTTTTTGTTTGCTTTTTTTGAAATTATTTCGTACAGAAAATAAATCCAGGAAACAGGTTACCTATGTTTTTATGCACAACCTGAATGACAACAAGTCTTACTGCAGTAAAG
Source organism: Cisticola juncidis (assembly GCA_013400215.1). Lineage (NCBI taxonomy): Eukaryota > Metazoa > Chordata > Aves > Passeriformes > Cisticolidae > Cisticola > Cisticola juncidis. The sequence continues at coordinate 5,978,676 of VXBR01000779.1, forward strand.
AAAGTGAACAGGATGCTGGGTTTCATCAACAAGGGCATCACCAGCAGAGATAAAGACATGATCCCACTCTACTCTGTGCTTGCCAGGCCATTCCTGGGATGCTGTGTCCAGCTTTGCTCCCCACTATAAAAAAAGATGGGGATTGGCTGGGCAGGGTCCTGAGAAGGGCAACAAGGGTGATCCAAGGACTAGGAAGCCTCCCATAAGGAAAGGCTGAGCTGTCTGTGTTTATTCAGCCTTGAGGAAAGAAGGCTTAGGAGAGACCTTGTGTCACCATGTTCCAGTATTTAAAAGACTACAAGACTTGACTATAGGAAGCTGGAGACTCCCTTTTTACAAGGAATCACATGGAAAAGAGTAGGGGTAGAGGGTACAAATCGCTCCCAGGTCAATTCCAATTGACAAGAGGAGTATTTTTCACAATGAGAGCAATCAGCCATTGGAATAATCTCCCCAGGGAAGTGGTGGATTCTCCAACAAAGATTTTGGCTGAGTCATCTTGTCTTGGCTTTTGCCAAAAATGTCTGGAGCAGACAACACTTCAGGTTCCTTCCATGGCTCTATGATAATAAATTAAGAAGCCATGGCAGGTAATGCACCTGGTATTTGAGAGCTAACTCCCTTGGCTTTGTAAAGCATAATGTACCAATGAATGAGTCCTTTCCCTTTGGGTGCAATTATATTTCAAAAGCCCAGAGCTGCTGGTAGAGCTTCTCTTTGGTGGAAAGTTTCTCTGTCTTCCATAGATTACACTCCTATTTTTCTGGAACTGTATACTGTGATTGGCAAGTGCTGACGTGAGGATTTACTTGTGCTGTGTCAGGTTCAAAGCTTAGTGCTCAATTTGATATGGCTTAACCATGAGAGCATTATATTGAAACACCAACCCTCTAAACCAAGCTTTAGTCCAAAGACTAAGCATCATTCATTCTAAACAGCAAAACCTGAGCAACAGACGTTTCTGATCACTAATTGTTCTCCTGGGAGTTCACAGTTAAACCCATGCTAATAGGGTAGGAGCAATGGCGGTATATCAATCACATCCCAGAGATTTATTGAAGGTCTTAAATCTATTCAGTGCCACTGTAAACTGTCTATTTTCCAGGTTAAAAATAGAGCCAAATCAGAAGACAGTCATCTGCAGCATGGTGAAAATAAAGGAAAAGGCCAAGGAGAAGGCTTACTGCCAAATATTGGGAGCATTTTACCAAAAACATCAGTAAGCCCTAAAACACAACAGAAAAGTGAAAGATGAACAACTGTATTCCTGGATCTTTTAAGTTAAAATGAATATTTACCTTAGCAAATAAACTGTGGTTGCTGAGAAATAGGATCTTTAAATGTAATCACAGTTGCCTCTCACTTAGTTTGTTTGGGTTTTTTTTTATGTGGGATTCTTCATGTAAATGTTCCCTTTCTTTGACATTTCTAATTGCAACCTTGTATGAACTCTCCTGGTACATTTAAAGAAGTAATTTTTAAACTTGAAAATACTTTGTGTGTACTACAGTTATCAGAGTATTTGCGAGCTGAGCCATAAATAGAGTTTAATGAATGCTTGTGCCATTTAAATTTAAAATTTCCAGGAGTTTGAAAACAAATCTTTTTCATAAGGAAAAATAATTACTATTGTGTTATAATGTACAGGTAGTTAAGTACTAAAGCAGATCAAAAGGTTATGAAATCAACCATTATAAAAACGTAGTGATAACTACAGGCAACTAGGAGAGAATATTGGAATGAAAAGGTGATAATCCAGTTTAAAAAGCCTGGAACAAAAACTGAGAATTGCTATTAATGAATAAAACAGAATTGAGGGAAAGGGGGAAGGGATGGCCATAAAAATCACATAAAACGAGTTTGTCATTTCCTCTAGTGAGTGATGGGGACTCAGACAAAAAATGTTAGATTTGATCTGTTTTGCTATACTTTTTCTTCTGAAAAACAAAAACAGAAATCCTGCTGACAGATTCAGGGCACATTTTGCAGCACTTAAAAGTGGTGATTGCTCTACTAATATTCCTTCCCATTTTGTTCTATTCAGCTATGACTTCTATGACCTCTGTCTACACCTTCCAAAAAAGGATTCCAGGACACCTAACACAGAAAAACAGTCCTAACCAAACCCTTTATATACAGTTACGAAATAGCAGAACCACTAAAAGTTACTTTTCTTGTTTTTTATACATTGTTATGCTGTATCAGTTTGCTCCCTCTTACTTCTTTTTCCTAAATTAACTGTTCCTATCTATCACTTGTTTGTTATATGCTTCATTCACTTCTAAAATCTGGCATGATACCTCAATCGTTCACTTTGACATCTGTAGTCCAAGGTGGAAAGCTGCCAGCAGCAATGCTTTTACTATTTTGAGGAATTTCACTTCTTATATCCTAAATAAAATATTTGGGGCTTCTTCGTTAATTTGAAACATTTGATACAAGGGAAGTCTACCAACATCTTCATGATTCTTTTCTTTCTCTAACCAGAGGCCTGAAAGTCCCTTCTCCTCCATGCTCCAAAACAGAAATCTTATCTTCATTTCTATGAAACTATTTTGAAAAAAAACCTTTCATTTTTCCACCTTTATTTGTCAGATGTTGACTGCTTCAAAACTTTGTGTTACTTTAATGACATATTTGTTTCAGTTCCCTTTTTCCACAAAAAACAAAACAAAACAAAACAAAACAAAACAAAAAAAAAACCACCAAATAAAAACCAAAACAGAAGTCAGATGTGCCTGTATTTAGTATTACCAAATTGAATTAATCATAGGTGAAAATGAAGTTACTATTTTATTCTTATTACATTTAAGCTTCCCAGTTGTTAGTAGTTAGTAGTTAGATTAGTTGTTGGAGAATTTAAGAAAAGATTTAGATCTCGTGATCTGTCATGAGTTTTTATTTGTAATTCTCAAGCTCTCTTCTTTCTCAGCAGAAAGAAAGAGCACATGTTGCAGTTCATGTGCACATTAGGAGTTCTGTGAGCTGAGTCAGGTTTGTGCAGAGATCATCCCTCAAGAAGCTTGAAGGGAACAGGAATGAAGGGTGACAGAACAGTGCTGTCCATGGCACAACAAACAGCATTAGTGAACAGCAACCTTTCAGCCACAGTGCCCTAGGGAGGTACAATTTGTGTACAGCAGTAACTCAAAAACATTCAGATAGCATGGTTATACTTTATAAAACCCATTCAGTTCCAAGTAATACAATAGGGTATACAATATTAAATATTTCAGTTAATTATATTAGTCTTTTTCTGTTGCATACAATTATGAACTTCAGTGACCTTGGTGCAGATACCTTAGAATTGCACATATTCTGTAACAACAGGACTCATGCACTAACATATATCATGTGTCAAATACGATTCATTATTTTAGTCTGTATTGTAGAAATTCTCTTCCTACCTGTATTACATCTTACAACATAATGAAGAATTTAGGGTTTTGCCCCCACCCAAAGTGAACAAAAATATGGAAATAAAATTTGACAGTCTTCAGTGGTTGCATTTTCAAGTTTGAGTTTGTCTTGCACAAGAGATGGTTCTCTGAGGTGCTGTGCAGTATAAACCTTTACATGTACCTGCATGTTTGAAAAACCTTTACTGAGACATTTTGGCTTTGTGTACAACATAAAGGAGGTGTATTTTCAGCATTAAGTGTATTTTTCCTAGCAATTTCAGAGAATAGTTTGATGTGTTTTTTTTACTTTAAAATAATGCCTTCTCCACAAAGGCAGATAAATGTGTCAGATTCACAGTAGCACAGTTTTTCTCCAAGTTTTCCTTCTGCTAAACTATCTTTTTTAAGTCTTTCTTCTTTCTGGAGCTCGATATGGCTGGGAAAAGAAAAAAAAAATGGAACAAGAACAAAAAAAATTCCCCTCAAAAAAGAGTAAAAATATATTTTAAAATTATAGTTCGTCATATACAAACATGTTCAGAATTTGATCCATTGTCTTACCATCTATTTCCTTGCACTTCCATAAGTTAAAGCCTGACTAAAAGTTTCAGATTAAGTTTATATGACAGGCATGATCTTTGTGATGTTACATGATCCAAAAATATAAAGTAAAATGTAAGATTTTGGAGTTTCTCCCATCGTGTCTGTTTGGACTCTTTGTGTTCTGCTGTCCCAGTCATTATCTTTTGCTTACTGAGATTTCTCTCTCTCCTCTGATTCCTTAGACATTTCATAGCTGCTGGTTATATGCTATTACCATGTGACATGTTCAACCTTTAAAACAAATAATTTACTGTGAAAGTTCAAAACTGTTAGAATGATGAATTTGAATGTTTATCACTGAATTCTTCAGGCCTAAAAATACTGTCAAACTTTAAAACAAATAAGTATAATAAAATTACCCTTCTTTTCAAGGTCTCAGAAGGTGGATTTAGGGTTTTTTCTGGCTCTGCTTAGTGCTGTGTAGCCTGTCTGGAGGTGCTGTTTGCAGAACAGTACTTTCAGATTTAACTGACAGCCACATTTGAAATTAGCAGCAAACAAGCACTGTGCCATTCCCACTCATGTTTCTGTGGGAAGGAACATCAGCTAAAGCTGGGGGCCAAGCCATGCACAGAGAAGAGAAGGAGCTTAGACAGGGCAAGCAAAGTTCCCCAAATCTCAGAGCACTGAAGTGGCACCAAAGCAACACCAAAGCACTGCTGTTGCAAGAGAGCCTGAGGAACTGCTCTGCACAGTGGAGGACGTGGAATGAAAGAAAAAATGGTGCTTAAGTGGTTGTTTTCTGTCTTAGCTAGCCAGCAAAAGTGCTACTAGAAAACATAAACCCAGCTGTAACTGAATTACTGATCTGAAGGAAAATGCAAAAATGCAGAAGCTCCTGGTTGCACCAAGCACCCCACAATGAACAGGTGAGTTTCCAGAGTCAGGCCTGGGCTTGGGGAGCTCAGACCTTCTACCATAGCCTGACAGGCCCTCCATGGCCTGCCCGAGATGTTTCCAGTAGATTTGTCATTGTTCATCTATTACCAAGTCAAACAGAACCAACCCTCTCCCAAAACCATTTTCAGGTGTCATACGGATGTGGCTTTCCCAGCCTGGCATTTAGATCTGAGGGAAAGATAGCAGCACAGCCTTAGAAACTAAGACAGGGACCAGGCTTTTTACCTGAAGCTTTTTTACTAAAATCAAATCATGGCTCAACTGGAAGAGCCTTTCTGCCAACTGTATTTTGACACTGGTAGAGAGTGTGGTTAAATGCAATAAGTTTAGTAATTTAATTTGGCATTGGGTCTGGCTCTAAGCCTTAGAAACTAGTAGGTAACTAAGAGCTAGTGGCATTTCTGTAATGGAGGGAGATAAAAGCTGGACAGATCTCCAGTTTTCCCAGCCATAAAAACTATGTTCTGTTGTCCAGGAAAAAGAATGGTTTGTGTTGAATTAATGAAAACTGTTTGGATAGCTGCAAATCTTATAGAAATCATCAAGCAAAAAGATACTGAAGATGATGTAGAATAATTACACTACTACGATGTAGAACTGTGCTAAAGATACTAGTGTTGTAATAAGAAAAATTACTGTGCTTTCAGCACTTCAGCCTTTCCATTCAGAACAGCAAAACAATATTCTAACTGATTGTTCTGTGCATTTTCGTTTATGCTTCCCAGGACAGCTTTTGGATAGGCTTGAAGGTTAAATTATTTGATAGAGTTCAAAATATCTTCTTCTGAAATGAAGAAAGAACCATTGCCTCCAACTGTAAACGCTCTATTACTTCTATGGTATTTAGGACACTCAAAGAAAAGAGCCCTTAGAAAGGGGCCAGGGATTTTTAATGTCAGCACAAGGGAATGTCATAATTTGTTTCCTTTCAGTTAAAATAAAAAATAATAAATATTTAAAAAAAAAAAAANTTATTGCTCTAATAACACCTTATTAGGAAAAATCACTCCACAGCCCACAGCTCCCTTGAAGTTATGTGAATATTATACAAGAACCAAAAGTAAACCAGTATTAAATCCCTAGCAGAATTAAGGTAATGTTGAATAGAAACTAATGTGTTCCTAAAGCCTGTTTATTTCAACAAGGTTCAGTAAGGACTTGTTCTATGCTTTAAGTAAGCAGAATCTGAGTATGCAGCTAAGCCTGGGCATGGAGAGTTTTCAGGCCAGAAAATGTAAAATCCTGCATGTAACTTCAAACTCAAATGTTATTTTTCCTAAAATTAAAGTGATGTTGATAAATCAAAATGCTTTCAATGAAACTCTGATCACTCTGTAGCAGTGAACAGAAAACTGTAAGTCCCTAAACAAAGATTAATGCTGCCCTTTCCTAACTAGAGTAGAATCTCGAAATTTCACTCTAATTCTTGCCACAATTGTCTTTCACAGAAGCTGAACAAGTTACTGAAGTCTCTCAGGCAATAGTAGAACTGTTTATGATAGTTAATGTTTTCTTCTCTTTTTCCTCTTCTACTACCACTTAGTGACACATAGTTTTGTTTCTTCTGACCCTATACATGCCCTTTGGTATTTTTACAAACTCAATATCAAAGTCTTTCTTCGGGAAAAAAGGAAAGATGAATTTGGACCTTCAGATTGCTGAAGGAACAACAGAGTAACAAGGCAGCAGGCATTGTCAAAACATATTTAATGACAGAATTCTTCAGAGAGCTTTGTGAGATCAAAAAAGAAAAAAATTACTTGATGTTACAGTTCCCTGTGGGACTTGATTTTTGTTTTAAATTGGGAAATATTGTTCCTGAAGAAAAAGTGTATTGATTTGTTAAATCCCTGATTTAACAGCAGCTTTTTAAAATTGAAATGTAAATGGCATCTTTTCTTTGTGACTTAAAGAAGTCTTCAGAAAAAACAATCTTCTAAGAGACTCTGCAAGCATCAAAGCATGACTTATTTGTAAAACATTTAGTTAAGAAACATTGGACGTGTTAGTAGGGATTAGTGCTTTTTGCCAAGACTAGGTGCAGAGCCATACTAAGCTACACAAAACAATTTATCTGCATTTCTGAAAGGTACACCAAGGCAACTGCATCAGGCTGAATTGTAGTAAAAAGTAAGAAATACTAGAAAAGCCAAAGAGCCACAGAAAGCAAATGAAAACTTCAGTATAGATATGCAGATCAAAAGCAGGCATGCAGCTAGACCTTTTTACAGTTTTTTTTACTATAAGGAAGCCATTGTAAGCCAAAAAGAGTTCTTTGTTGAAGCAGAACAGTTTGAGTCGGTACTTGTATGAAGATCAGAACCTATTTTTATAACTATGATTCCCCAAGGCCCAAAAATCTATTGTTTAGATAATGAGTTTTATTCCAGTGTTGTTAATTATCACAAACTCTTGCCGTATTTCTTCTGGATTTAAGTATAAGAGTGTGTGCTGTGCCCATGGTCTGCTCCCTCCTCTCCTCAGTATGAATAACCAAGGTCCTCTCTGCATGTTAACTTTCTATATTTGTACCTTCTGTAGGAAAGACTAAAGCTTAAGTGTTTGGTTTGTAGTTGTCTCACCCTCTAGTGGCAGAGAGGCTTTAATTCTCAGGGAGGAAGGAACTGGAGATGGAGTTTTTTCTTCTGGTCAGCTGTGCTGCGCTGCCTATTTACAGCAAGCTGATAAAGAGCTGAAATTATTTTATTTGTTTATAAAGCTGCAGATCATTGTCTACAATATGTGCCCATCACCTCTAAGGGAGCAATGCAAAATATGCTGACCTACAGGCACTGAAATAATTAAATGGTGCTAATAAAGGGTAGTTGTATGCTCAGATGTACTCGTTCAGTTATGTGAAATGATTCCTGTAAAAACCTTCCTGTGCCACCACAATTAGTAGTAGTATAATGCTGCTGCCTGAAGACTAACAGAGATAGAACCTCTATTTTCCTATTAAATTTGCATTTAAAAGCAGAAGACAGACACCAGATTATTTTTGTCCCCAGAAAGACTTAAAATCATAATGCACAGCTTTTATAAAATAACATGCTGACCAGATAGTAGCTGAAAAATTAGTAGATTTCCTATCCTGTGCTGGGGGAAAAGAAACAAAAAATAAAAAGAGATAAAAAGAGTAGTAAGTAATGTTGGCTTTTGCAGAAATTTATCCGCTACTTTACAAGATTAGATCCGTGGAAACAGAATTAATTCAGACCTGGATTATTTAAGTTTTGTTATTGATATTTGGTCCGTACAGTTGGACCAAAACAGAACAGAGAAAAAAATATGAGGCATGGCCAGCATTTACTGAAAGATGGCCCCTAAGTGAATGGAGAACTCTGGAGATACTAATCTAATCAGCTGTAAGGAAAGGCCTTTGGCCACATTTTAGAGGAGGATGTATAAATCCACAGGGAGCAGCAGCTTAGCTGCCAGTACGCCAGCACATTTGTTAAAACAATTTTACCATTTTTAAAAGCTTTTTAAAGGCATAATTCTAACTTGTAAATACATGGTTGCTGATAATCAGGTAAAGTTCTAATGTCAGCTGTAGCTGTGATTGTTTAATGAACAAGTACAGATTATGATGCATCATTCTAACTGCCTGCATTCTGCACTGTGATATTTCTTATGCTCTGCTCTCCTGCAATCCAGCCAGCTGGATGAACTGCAAACTTTGGCCAGTTAGATTTATTTTTCACATGGCAATACAAGACAGGTGCTTCTGAAAATTAGGATACAGAAAGCTACAGTATATTTGCTACATCCAAAAATCCTCCTGGCATTAAAAACGAAAATTCCTCCTTATAGAACACAGAAAAATTTGCATCTAGCTATATTTATAGGACTGTGAAACACCCATAAGAGCACAAAATGCCCTTATGGTTGCTCCAAACACCAGTATTGTCAAGCAATTGCATAGGAACGTGAGCAACAATAGATTTGCTATATCCAAAAAGCCCAAATTAGAGAATTATGATGAAAATAACTCTAACAATCTAAGCACAATTCCATGCCAACACTACTATTTCAATACCAGCCACATTAAGTAGCATTTTTGCAAGGATACCAGCCCACATTTGCTCAGTCATTTTGTAGACACAGTGATCAACAGTGTCCTCAGAAGGACCTGTAGAGAAAGCAAACCTTCAGGGAGAATAGCTGCCAGTCACAGGGTGCACTGTTCAGGCTCCAGAGCGAATCTGTCTTCTTTGGTTACAAAATCCAAGGTTAACCTATTACCATGGAGCTGGCTGCAGTCACTGCTGGAAAAATCTGAAATTTTGTGGCCCCACTGTCTCACCATCCAAGATAGGGTGCAAATGCTGCCTTGGGTGCAGCAAGCTCACTTAACCTACTGCCCTACATGCTCAGTACTTTCTCCATTTTCTTATGTACTTTAAAAATGTCTAATAAAAATGTTTTACTTAATGTTTCCTCATATACAGGTCTCAGAGCAAGGATAATGGGAAACAGATGATGTGAGCATATACAAGGAAGCTCATTTTATATATATAAGAAGTAGCTTTCAGAAAAGAGATTGAATTCTTGTGAGCAGGATTGGTTTAATTATACCCTGGACTTTGATCCTGTTCACAATTCCAGTGTGAGTTTGGGCAAAACTTCACTGAAATGGTACAACTACAGACAAAAATAAAATAAGAAAAGGTGTTTCAAGGCTCAGGGCTGCAACAGAACATCCCTGGGTAAAGAAGATGCTCTTAGACAGGATGCACAGGTCGTACCAGGGTGTATAGACAGGGTGTACCAGCCTACCACCCTTATTTACTGCAAAGCCCACATAATGCATATTCTGATCATCTAAACAAATCCCTTAGAAAACAAGAGGGCACCATCAATTCACAATGAACAAAACATATAACAGTGTAATAATAATGTTTTACATGTGTTACATTTGTCACTACATAAAGCATTTTTAAGGCATTTTGACTTGCCTTTTCCCATTACTCTACACTGGATTTCACTTTCACTAGTAGCACTATGTTAATGATAATAAATGTATTGCAGCAGTAGCACAGCAATGCCCACATCCTCCAGGCAGCACTCCTTGCTGTTAAGGGCATCAGCCAAACACCAGGTTAATGCCTGCTGCACTCCCTTTGACAGGCTGCTGAACTTGAGGGGAGCTACAAATGACATGGATGAATTCCAGTCACGTGCTCCATGTGTGTAGTGGCTAATTCTCACCTATGATCCCATTTGCCTTCCAAACAAGGTGCAGTGCAAAATCAGGATGCATGAATGAGGGTCACAGAGGCTCCAGTTTGGAGCCTACAGGCTGCTTGTCTTGGAAGTTGCTTGAGTGTTAATAACTCCCAACTCAGCTGAAGACAGGAGTGGCCCAGGTACATGCCAGCTCACAGTGAGCTGACATTTACCACTGAAGAATTTACACACTGGACAACACTGTCTTTTAAGGAGCTTAGCTATGAACCTTTCAGTTCATTACAAGCTGTTGTTTGCATTTAAATACACAGCACATAGCACTCCCCTCTGTGGAAGCCACAGATACATTTACCTGTTCAGTCTATTGCTGCTATTCCCCATTTTGAACTTTAATAATAGGGGATCAAAGTTCACCCGGGGTTCGGGACAGGTTCTTGCTCATCTCTTCATTGTTCAAACACAAACTAAAAACCCTGGTGCTTTGTGTTTATGCACTGGCAGGAAATCCCAAAATCTGGGCATGCTTTATTGCTATTTCTGCCTCTCACATAGCTACTTTAAAGTTGTGCTGAATATTAAGTATCATAATTTGGAAGCACAGAAGAAATAACATCTGTTGTAACCTGAAATACCAAAAGTAAGCCTTTTCATTCCATGCCAGTCAGGAAACCAACAACATATGTGCAGAATGCATTTCATATATGGCAGTGACATATTTGCAAAACAGTCAAATTATAGGTTCATCCTTTCACCATTTGTATTCTTGACCATTAATCCAACTGCTTCCATTCCTTCTATTGCTGATTCCTAAGCAAGTATAAGCAACTGACCACAAACAAGGCAAAATTCAGAATTTGTAGGGATATTTCACTGGTATTCTACTAAAATAGCTGAAAATCTTTTAAATCATTAAGAAAGAAACAGAGTTGGTATAAATTATACACTAAACTCTGATTTCATACCTCTAGTTAAGTCCAGCACTGCAAATAATCCCATTTAAATACATTACAGTAGTATCACACAGGACAAGGAAATTAAAGACAAGCATAAATGTTTTCATTACCATGATGACAGCATATGGATGCAAGTCAGAGGTAAAAGAGGAGCTTAAATGAGTTTTTCCTGTCAGGGTTCTGCTGCCCATCAGTGTCACTGTGGTGAGGTGCAGGGGGTGGGCGCCTGAGGGCCAGGCCAGCCCGGCCTGCTGGAAGGTGTCCCTGCCATGCCTGGGGGAGAGGAAGGGCATTTCAGCCTTCCAATCCAGACTATTCCATGCTTCAAAAAGCAGTGTCTGACCAAATCATGAGGTATTCCTTTCTTACCAAAAGCCAGCTGGGTCTGTGGGACAGTCAGGCCGGTCAGAATTCCCCTGGAGGCCTGCAGGCTGAGGTGGTGGGGCTGGGCAGGGGCTGCGGGCCCTCAGCCCAGCAGGGCCCCTGGCACACACACCCCGAAGGAAAAGCTTTAATAAAAGGGATAAAAGGTGCTTGAGAAGAGCAGCTGGGTGTGCTCATCCCTGGGACTCATCCCTGCTGCAGGATCTCATGCCCAGCACAGGCAGATAAATCTGCCAGAGCAATCCTGAACTGCCTTCACATGGGCACGAATGGGACTGAGGAAACACAGGGGTTCAAGAGCACTGAAGGAACAAAAAAAGGAGTAAAATAATTTGGAGGATTCAGAGGATTCAGCTTACTCAGAGTAAGAGATTTTTGTAATGATTGTTATTTAATTTGATGGCAAAATTATTCAGAGAAGTTTGAGAGAGAGGCCTTTGGAAACCAGTTACTGAGGGCCTGATCCCAAAAATTGGGTATTCCTGGTACTTTTCGTAGGAAATAAAGAAACAAAGCCCACACATTTTAAGACTCTTGGTTCTGTAAATATGTTTCTTTACTGATGCTGTTCATTACTTCATTTTTCAGTTTTCCTCAAGACCAGAAAGTGCAATAGGCTATTATAAAACCGAGTTTTTGTTTCAGCAGATCCAAATAAGGAAATCAAGAAATTTTAATCAAAAAGCTACAGATTTCACTAGAATTCAGCAGTCCATGTTGGAAAAATTATTAATCTAGACAGTTTGAATAGGTGCAAGAACACAAACATGCTTTTAAGCTCACCAGTTTTAATTTGTTGGTATTATAATACAAGGGGATAAAAAGATCTCAGAATCTGGGTGTTATTTTAAAAATGTCTGAGCATTACAAATTATATAGTCTTTAGTAAGTCTAATGGTACTATTTTAGAGCTAAATTGTGACTTGAAGAGCTTCTCAATTTCCATCCACCCACAACAACAGAAGCAGTTAAAATTAGTGTTTTGAACCACTCACTACTAGGTAGTTGCTGTCATGTTAGTGCTCTGTTACAGATTAAAAAGAGAAGAAATTGCTTTGTTTCAGTCAGTTCTAACATTACTGTATGTGAAGAACAATTCTGGACAGAAAAACTATTTCTAATAGATCATAATGAACTAACTTCTTAATTTATTCCAGCCAGATTTATAAAAAACTAAACAGAAATCATGAGCCTGCATATCTCTCTATCTAAGTTACAGTAGTAATCAGTGCTTTCAGCTTTCCTGAGGTTGCATTTGATTCTACTGATTTTAGGACACTGGGAAACATTTTTTTTTTATTTTGCTAGCTAATATTTTCTGAAAAAAATCTTGTTACATGTTGTTCTCTATTGCATCTCAGTTCTGGGATCAAGATGCATGTGGCAAAGCAATGTACTTGATCATTTACTCTGTGGAAGGTCCAAATTCCTCAAAGAAAATGGTGAAATAAGGATTTGTAGGATGTTAAATAAAAAAAAGTATGAGATCTCTCCCAGTGACTGCTTGTACTTGCAACTAGATAACCATTTCTTTCCTTGTTGTTTCCCTTATTATTTACTTGCTATAGGCAGCATTCTCACAGATTCAAAATGCCATGTATCTGTTCTGCCCTCAAAAATCCATTCTGGAGTGTGCAACTGAGGTGCACAGGGAAGCATACACAACTTTTATTATCTTGCAGTTAAATAATTAACAGTATTTTTATTCTCTGTTAAAGCCTAATTTGAAAAGAAAGCAAACTGGAAAATAACAGGTTTTTGTTAAGCTAGAGCTGACCTTCAGTCTAGCCCTCTGTTCCTAGCAGTAGCAAATACCAGAAATTTCAAAGGATTCTTTTTTGCTATCTCATTTCCAAAAACAGAGACATTCTTGAGCCAGAAAGGAGTACAGCTAAAAGCCCCTATAATTTCTAATATTAATCACATTAGTTAAAATTACAATTGTCAGTATTTTATATCATTTGTTTTGATTGTATTGAAATCAATCTGCAGAGGGAAACACCTTACAGTAACACACAAGCCAGGAATTCAGTGATTACCATAGATTTGTTTATCTGTATATTGCAAGAAAAGCTGGCAAAATAATCTGTACACTTAGATGCATCAAGCATTACAATTGGGGTTTTTTCGTCCAAAGCTATGAAAAGAAAAAAAATAGACCATACAAATGTACAAACTTCTGGCATAAAACCTACTCCAGAAAAATGTTTTACGGTAAAGGAGCATCAGAACAAAAATTATGACAACTGCCTTTGCTAGAATGTGGAAGCACGGAGAGTTGCTTCCTGTAGGTTTGAATGACTTAAATAAATATGAAAGTACTGGTTATCTGAAGGCAAGACAAGGATATGTGTATAGGTATGTGTCGAGATAAGTTTGTGTCAAGTGAGAAGCGCAAAAGAATTGTTCAACATTGCAGAATAACTGAATAAAGTCTCTGACACTGTAGTAGCTTCTGGAAAATCCAATAGTATAATTTGTGTCCTGCATTTGGCTGAAGGAGGAAGAAATATTTTGAAGTCAATTTAATGCATGTGCCAGGTGCTTGGATTAGCAGTTCTGAAGGATGAAGTCCAAAGCACAGAGCAGCATTGCTGTCCCATATATTCTGTCTCATTCTGAAGGTTATGCTCTCTTTAGAGACAAGAATGTAATTTAATCTCCATGTTCATTCAGCTCCTGGTGCAAAGCCCACAGAACTGGAGAGAGAATATTTCACCAATCGCAGTGGGCTGCGGTGTCATCCTTCTGTCACTTGACCTGGTCCGGAGCCATTTCTCTGGTGAGTAATTCTGAGGGAGATGTTCTAGGGCTGCACAATTTGACTTCTTTTTCAAGACCAGGACAGCAAAGAAGTGCTAGACATGGATATATATCCACTAGAAAGACCCCCATAAACATTTTTCACTCATGACAATACTAAAAACCTACCTTTGTCTTGGGTTCTCTCACGCCTTGTCTGAAATGTTTCCTTTTTTTCAGTCTCAAATAATGCTGCCCTTTCAACGTGTTTGCTTTCTTAATGCAGGAGACAATTCTGTATCTTTGAAAAAATTTAGATTGTCTAATGCCACTTGTCGGGTGAGTCAGAGCACTGTGTGCAGGATTGTCTCCAAACAAAGATAAGCGTTGTTAAGAAAAATCAAACCTTAATGTCTCTAATCAGACACAGAGGTATAAAATTGTCCTGGTTTTGTTTTAGATTTTGCCAGTATTTCACCAGGATTATTTATTAAATTTATTTTTCTAATTTAAATGAAGTGAAAAATGCAGCACATGGACAAGATGAGAAATATCTGTGTTGAGTATTAAATCAGGGGAAGAAGAAATCCAACTTATTGAAGAATATGGTGATTTACAAAAGAAAGATTATAATGCATAGGTTTTTTTCTTGTTCCTAAGCACCACCAAGTTCTTTACCAATTGGAATAATTAATGATTGTAATATTTTCCTCAAGACAACGGGAGGAAACCACATTGTGACTGTGACACAAATAAATGCTTTCCTACATTTACTTACTTTCTGCAGTAATAAATACACATAAGGCTCGGCTTAAGAATTTCACAATATACTTAAATTTCTGATCAAGCTGATTTGAATTAAGTCCACCATGCTAACCTTTTTCAATAGAACTTTACAACATACTATAAAACTGTTGTTTAAACAATCCTTCCCATAATTACCACCAATAAATGATACCTTTTTATTGCCATTAGAACACTCTTAGTTACCGGTTTCCAGAGATTGCTACAGTAACCTGTACATAACTTTGTGCTATGCTGTTAATAGTTGTATGGTTTTCTTTTAGAATTCTGAAACTGGAAAGGTTTAAGAAAACATGCAAAATGCTGAGGATACACGTAAGTGAAATATTTAATGTCCATCATTCATAAAAGTTACATTGTTTACATAGGGTTCATTAGTATATAATAAAAATGTCATCTTAATGAAAGATTTTCTGGCAAGTCTTTTATATGTTAATTGTTTAACATATGCTTTGGCTATACAGCTAAATAGGAATATATTTTAAAAAATCTTTCTGCAAATAGTTGCTTAACAGTTACAAAACCTCATTACTAAGAATTGGTTATTGTTACACTTGCTTGTTTTCTTGTAAAAATCATCTGTGATTTGGACTGGGAATCTTAGAACCAACTTTATGTAGCAAACTTGCTCATTGCATAGTGACCATGTAAACAGCTCAGGGACCCACAAATTATATCCTTGTACTCTAAAGTCACTGTGTAAAGTACACACTGTACTGCTCATGTTTTATTATATTGATGAAGAATTTGGGGATTGTTTTATTATTGATGCTGATGGGAATTTCTTTTTAAAACAAGTAGGTTTATACAAGAAGTTAAAAAATTTAAAAATTAACACCAAAGGAAATAATTTTACACTGTGCAATAGTATTGCTACCTCATTCTTTTTGATTTTAGATATATATATATATATATATATATAGCATATTGGAACTGCACTGAACTGCGTCTTTTCAAAAGAAAAGTTTAAATTAGTTGGAACAATTACCTATGTGTTTACATAAAGTTAACTATGTTTGCATCAAATAAAATGTTTATTAATGAAAGGTATTATACAAGAAACATCAAAGAGAAATTCATCATACAGAAATGTACACTATATGTGACAGATGGAAAAGTGCATGCAGAGTTGTCTCATTTAAAATTATTAATTCGGAAACAATAGTACTAAAGTTACTGGGTTTTGATTCCTATGATCTCGGATGAGTGAAAAGTTCTCCTTGAATTTACAAAAATCCATTTAACAGATATGACTAGTACACATTAGCAAGCAAGTGGAATGAATGCACTCAGATTTTATTTTACAAGTACTTGTGCTTGACAAATGTGATTTTTTTTTTTTTTTTTTAAGAAAAGATTTCTTTGAATATGGGCTGGGTAGATTGCTGCCAGGTTGCTCTGGTTTTATACATAGGTTCTCTAAATTTGTTTTTGATACCACACAATTTGTTGAAGCCTTCAGTCCTGTTAATTAGACACCATAAAATAACGTATGTTTTGTTAACATTCAGGAAATGACATCGAGTCTTTTATTTTTATTTTTTGGCTCAATAGATTTTTAAATGTATGATTATCATAACCTAATATTGTCTTTGTCTTCACTGCAGTGGATTTCCGATCAAACTTTTCCCCTTCTTTTAATACTTTAGGGAATTTTCAAACGTCGGGATGTTTGGCTGTAATGCCCCATGATTTGTTCTCCCTGAAAGAAATCATAGTGACAATTTATTAAACTACAGAGCAACCTGGCTTTTCGGGGTCTGCAATTCTATTTTGTGCTCAATATACCTAGCATTAAATCTTGATTCATTTCATCATACTAGTTAGGTTATACTTTTCATGCAATTACTTTAGCTCCTAATTTTCTGGCTCTTTTAGGGGGCTAAGACAGGGTTTCAGTATCAAATCAGTGGGGCATTACTTTGCATCTTCAAAAAAGGAGGTTAAAAGGCTAAAATCTAAATTGCACCAGCAGTAGCATATACATTGAATATGAAGAAATTGAAAACCTAAGAAGGAACTGTACTTTAAAATATTTAAAAGGCCGTGTTTCTGTGTTTAATACCAATTGTTCATAGGTACCATAAAAGCAAAGAGACACACGGGTACACGTAGACCTTAAATTTTAAAAAAGAAAAAAAAAAACCCAAACCAAAAAAAAAAAAAAATAAACTGATGGGAAATAAAACTCCTTAGATTCAAAATGGTTTATTCACACAAATTTAATAGGATATATCACAATTGTTTGGTCCATAAATATTTAGGGGAAATAGTTTCTATACAATGCATTTATCAATAAACAAAGAAACATGGACAATTTTGCTAGACCACTTACTGTACTATAAACACGAAGCTCAATATATAAGATTATTGGATTTATCAACTATATCTGAAAGAGTGCACAACTGCTTTCTATGACATGTTTGTCCCCTCTAACAGGATACACCATAAAAAGAGTTTCAGAAATAAGAGGTAAAACAGTACAAAACTAGTGAGGTGTCAAAAGGACTTAAAACAGTTAATTTAACAAACAACACATATATCCTGATTTTTCACAAACTTACTCCCAAGGTATATCATAAGGCACATAGTAGAACTGAGTTTTAATTAGTCTACTTAATAAAGTAGATCTCTAGTACCATATATTGTTCTGTCAAAGAACAAAATTTATAAGTATCAATATTTTTACCTGTAAAAGTGTATTAATAAAGATCTCAGCCTTACCAAGGTCTTTTGGTCTGGTTAGTGGTAAATGCCCATAAGGTAATAGAAATAGGAAAAGTCAAGATTCAATATCCGTAGAAGATGATAACCATACTTGCTAAATATATAATGGCAAACACACCTTTCTTCTATTACAGTGTTAACATCTCTTCCATCATCTTTTTTTAAAAATAAGCTACTTTTCTGTGCTAATTTTCTAAAAACCCTGAGCAAAAATTACAATAATGCACTTTAATGTGGGCAGTGAACTGTCAATATGTAACCACACATTTATACAGCCAAAAAGGACACCTTTAAAATATATTAAATAGCCACTTTGACCACCAAAAAGAGATTTGATGGTTTCTAAAAAGTGGGGTATATGTGCAAAGTTATTCTTAACAATCCACTAAAAGCAAGACATAGATCTTGACTGGTTTTTGTTTGTTTTTGTTTCTGAGATTCTCCACAATCTAATTGGTGTTCAACTACAATAAAAGGATACAAATGAACATTCACCACTGCCCAGACCATTCAGACTTTTAGCTTAAATAAAACTAAAAAAAAGAAAGATCACTATTGTAAACTAAGAAATGTATTCAGATCAGCATCCACAAGGCTTCTGAGTTTATCGGCTTTGAAATTATTCACTGCCAATTCCTGGTTTTGCATGATTTTTGCTAACATTTTTTTCTTTTATACGAAGTTTAAAAAGTTAAAGTATATGTTAGAGATATTAATGAACTAAAGATTTTAAGTTCCTGCATTAAGCAAAGTGTCTGATACAATCTCTGGAAACATCTAAAGAAAATTCAAAATAGTAATTGTACTGAATTTTTTTTTCCTTAAACATCTTAATAAATTATATTTTGCTTATTTCCATTTTCCCTGAAAAAAAAAAATAGGATTTATCAAAAGTTAATTTGACTAGTATACATGCATATAACTTCTTGAAAATTATTTCTGTGTTCACTAAAGTAACTGGGCAACCTCCTGTTTGCTTTGAAGGTTTTGAAGGTACGGCATCTAAGCCATGTAGCCAACTGCAATTTTTATCTTTTTTAATTTCAAAAATTCAGAGCTGCTTGACAGACAAAAATTAAAAACCCTCCCTAGGCAACATTTCAGATCCGCTGGACTCTCCACTTGCATTGTTACTCTGCTATTGTTACTCTAATGACATCCTTATAGAAGTGAGCTCACTCTGGAGGGTTTTTTCTAGATCTTGCCTCCTTAATGTGGGACACAAATTTGGAGACCAATAGCCTGGTCCTGCCATCCTCACCCAGACGTGCTCTCATCACTGGGTCTCTCTCCAAGTCCTCCATCCAGGCATGGCTTTCTGTGGTGACCAAGGACATCCCAGCTGGGTGCAGAACTGGCAGAGGAGCATTTAGCTATCCCAGTGAGCATCCCCAGTGCTCAGGGAGGAGCAGGCTTGTGACTACTGCATTAGGAAAGAGCTCTGGTACTTCCAGTCTGACTGCTTCCATTAGTTTAATTGTTTTTGTATTTATTTTTCAACGTTTAAAAAAATAGTTCAAAACTTTGGACGCAGTATGAAAATAAAGCTAAATTTGGGGTTCTTAAATGCTGTAAGTGAACATACAATCCTGAAGCAGCATTCTTTTGGCTATAATTAAAATGGTTTTTACCTGGTTATCAGGGAGGAATAGAATCCTCTCTTTTGGGGGGGGGTGGTAACAATCAATTTTTTTCAAGGTTCTGGAAATAAGTAACATACAATTTTAAGAGGCACTTATTAGATTGATTCATCACCTTCTTTTCAGTCATTTGATAAATTTGAAGAATTTGAGTACAATTTACCAACAATAAATGTTCATTTATTATAGCAACACATTACTTCAAACTCATTTGCCAAGTGGCTGCAGATGCTACACATCAAGCTGTTTATTTTCCCAAATATTTTGTGGGATTGTTTGTTTGTGTTTTTAAAGGCTTGAAAATAATAATAATAATAATAATAATAAAATAATAATAATAATAATAATAATAATAATGAAGAGTAAGTATTTCAAAAAAATGAACTGTTAGAAAAGGTTCGTTAAGGTAGTTTGTGAGGGGCTCCCGGATTCGTGGCTGTCCAAGTTAGAGGTCACTGATGTCACTACAGTGATAGTGGGATTGGTCAGGTCTGTTAAAGTGGTCGCAGTGCCGGGTGGAGTGAGTGCGCCGCTGTCTGCTGAGGGCGGAGCCGGGAGCGAGGTGCCGTCAGCTTTATCGACACCCCCATTCTCCTGCCGCAAAAGGTTCCTTCTGAATTTGGCTCTTGCGTTTTGAAACCAAACCTGCAAACCAATCCCAATGGATTTCTTTACCGATGCTTGTTTTGCTTTGCTTATTTTTGTCTTTGTTCTTGCTTTTTAAATTCATTTGTGATGTTTAATTTTGTGTGGCACATCACCTAAGTCTTTCTCTGGCTTTTCTTGCTACTGGTGGTACTGACTCTCTGTGTACAGGCCCAGTGCTACAGGTGCTTACAGCCCTCAGAGAGCAGCCTCGAGAAAAATCTGCTCGTTCACTTACCCAAAGAAAGCAACTCTCTTGATGGCCACGGAGTGTCTCTTAGGTTGGGCAGCTTTGGGGTCAAGACACATAAAGATTGAGGCAAAGAGTGAGTGAGCAGATTTTTGCCAAGGCTAAAAGCTTGCCTTGATTAGTTGAAAAGGCTGAAGAGGAAGGAGGGGTAATTACACCATTCCTGTCTTACAGATTGTTGATATGGGTCATCTAGTCTTTCTGTTCTGTAAGGTTCACTGGCAGTGTTTGAGGTGACATGTAACACAGACAAGGAATTGCCGCTAATAGATTCTCCTTCTACCTCACTCGCTGCCCTTCTTTGGCACTCTGCATGTAATACACACCTCATTTTAACTTCACTGAGCTATCACAGACCATATAGGGATTTTTAACATAATTTGCTAGACTGTCCTTCACAGGGAAGTGCCTTTTGACTACGCAGGCCCTTAAGGAAAACAGTTGTCTAACAAGCATTGAGAGGGGGAGCCAGCGGGTCCTGGAGGATCATATTGGTCAAAGGTTGCTTCAAACACATCAGGGATCTGCTTACTGAGGGGCCACATTAACTCCTTCAGGGGAGCCCAAAGGCTTCACCCATAAAATCAGCAGAATTGCCATCTCTATCCTTAGTGCAGTCACCACAGAGAGACCACCGACTCCAGGATATCTACTGGGTGGGTGGACTCTGAAGACATTTTCCTCAGAGGATGCAGCTAATCATAAACCACAGTTTGGTGTTTGGCTGCCTTGGGGCAGTAAGGCACACACTGGGCACTTCTGCCACCTAATACCATACCCCTCTGCACACCCACTAGGGACACACCCAGCAAAAGTATTTCTATGTATATTGCTATAGTTACACATAAGGGAAAGGCTGTTGACTAGCAGGGCAAAATTCTGTCAAGCCTCTGATGTGGCTTCTTACCTGCAGAACTCTCTTGGTCAGGCCTGTTTTCTGGGCAAGCTGCTTGAGGTCCTTGGCATCTGGGTTGTGGTTGATAGCAAAGTAGGACTTCATGGTACGAAGCTGGTGGTGTTTAAAGGAGGTACGCATGCGCTTTGTTTTCTGGGATGGGGGATAAGGCTGCTGGTCTCTGTCCAGGTGATCTGCCTCATTCTCATTACAACCTGTTGAATAAATGAAGTGCAACGAGGAGTAAGCGGCCATGCATCATGTAGGATAGGCAAAATGTAAGAACCAAGGCAAAAATCCTGAGTAACAGGGAGAAAGGAAGGAAGATGATAGGGATAAGTACGGATGTGATAATTAATGAGACCAAAAGAGATCCAGAATATTATCATTTCCTATCCTTATAACATGCTATGTGCCCCAGGCCTGTACCTACTAAGGGCTGACTTAGAAAGTTTTCTCTCCTTTGGCATTTATTTCAAACAAGTCTTTTCCCTGTGGTGATGGTTTTGCTTTGGGCGCTCAAAGAGTCATTTGAAATCTCATTCAGATTTTGAAATCTTACTCATTGAAACATTCTTAGCTTAAGAGAAGAGTAAAGGTCAAACCAGCATTTTGAATGTTCCTGAGCTTTTCCCCCAAATCACAAGCACATAAGAAGAGATGTACAGCAGGAAAGTTTGTTATGACAGTTCATCAAGAAAGCTACATTTTTTGCTGATAAAATAAATGCTTTTGGACTCTGCCTGGGAGTTTATATGAACTGCTCAAAGCCCTTCATCTGTAAAACATATCCAGGAAGCCGTTGCATCAAGACTTGATCCAGTCTCCCAGTCCCAATCAGCATTAGGTCTTAGTTAGTACTAGGTTAGGACATTTCTACAAGCAAGCAACTAGGGGCTCAAAACTTGAAGAGTTTTCCTGATTCAGTATTTTCAAAGTATAAAAAGATAAGTTTGTTTCAGATTACACTTTTAGGAGAGTGAACACAAGAGTTGCGGCTGTTTGGGGAAGGTGACATCATATTGGAGAAAGAAATTACATTAGCAAAAAGAAAAGTAAGAAATGCATCTGCTTTGCTTTTCAGCTTAAACAAAAGGGTTAGCAATTTCTAGGATCTTGTTTTACAAAGATAGTTCAGTCACACAGGAGAAAATTAATGGTGTCATCATAGCAGGGAATATTAATTAAAGAAGAGCTAATTAAAAATGTTTCGGAATGTCTGTAAATTAGTCTGAGTTTCATTAATTGCTCTTTTTGATTTTTGAACTGCTTTCTAATAGTTACTGGGTTATTTACAAGGCCTAGCTGATTCCCATTCCTAATTGAGAGAAAGAGAGAGAAGAAAAAAAGAGAAAGCACACAATGCTGAGAGACTGATGTCAGCAGTGCTGAAAACAGTGGCGAAGCAACTTGAAACCACTAGAAAAAAAGCTTCTTGAATGTGCTTTCTCTTTTGAATTATAAAACAAGTCAACATGAACAGATGCTGGTAAGACAAGACTTTGACAGAAAATCAGGTGAATATTTAATTATAGCTATCTTTGCTCCTAGTCTTGGTAAGAGGTGTATCTATACTTTCAAACAAAGTAAGTTGACACTTCTGAAAAGACCAGGAGTTGAAAGTTGCCTTAAAAACAATTTCAGACCAGATTTGGATTGTATTTACTATTTGTTTTCACAAGCAAACACACTGCCTTCAGTCAAACTGCGTGGGCTGTAACTTATAAGCTGACATAAATCAGAGTGCCAGAATTCAGTCCTCAGGTTTTACTTCAGAGTTGCAAGCTGCTTGATTGTGTTGTTTTCCTTGGGCTGCTCAGGCTTACAGCAGCAACATGAACTTCCTCAGGCTCCTCTGTCCTGCTTACTGCCTTTGTTTCTGTACTTTTTCTTTTTNTTTTTCTTTTTCTTTTTCTTTTTCTTTTTCTTTTTCTTTTTCTTTTTCTTTTTCTTTTTCTTTTTCTTTTTCTTTGTCAATGGTCTACTTTATTTTGTTTTTTATTTTCAAGAGCAAATGAGAAGAGGGCTCCAAATATCTTCAGACAATCCTGGTTTATACAATGACTGCAGCTCACTCTCTATTTTACACAGTATTGTGTGGTTTGGCCACATCATAGAGCACAGTCTTACACTATCTCCTGGAGAACTAAGGGAAAGCACAAAGTCAGGCAAGACACTGTTCATTCCCTTACAGCAGGATTGGAGGGTTGTTTAATTTTTCTTTCAAAAGAGCTAGAACAGTTTGCTTCTTATTGCCAAGAATTCTTCAAGTGAACTCTTCATAGTTTTTCACACACACACACACAAATAATGAAACAAACAGCTCTTTGAAGAACAGATGTGTAAAATATTTTCCTAGGGAAATCTTCTTCACTGTCTCATTTCTATATCATCTAAGCTGTAAGTCAGCTCTGTTTCCCTCAAAATACATATTGATTATATGATATAAGATGTAATATAGAGAAAGCCTTGAATGTTTTAAGTACTTTTGAATAGTTTCTTCCATTTTTCACAATAATTCCAGACAGCTCGCAAGTATGAATGACTTCTACCTCATAACATTTTGAGTTATTTATTGTTGTGTTTCCACTTTACAAGCGAGGAGCTGTGAAAAAGAAATTAAACTAGCAAACAAAAAACAGAATAGAAAAGTTGTTGTAGATTCTGCAGCAGAGTCTGATTTTCCATTCCGGACCAGGGCTCAGCTCCCCTGAAACATAATGTGCACACAAATCTAAGCCAGGGCCTGCCGGATGGCTGTGAGTACGCACAAGCTCATACTCAGCTGGGTGAAGCTCTTGGCTCCATTGGAGTTTCGTTTTTAAAGCTCGGGGTCGTTTTCCATAATGGTTTGGCTCATGTTATGGACGCAGCGGCTGGGACTGTTTGGGGAGGTACTCGGCTCGCTGGGCAGGTCACGGGCGCGATGCCCCAGCCCCGGAGTGCCGGGAGAGCCCCGGCCGCGAGTGCGGAGCTGTGGTCGCGGCTGCGGAGGCGGCGGTGTCGGGCTCGGTGCGCCTGGCGCTGGGGCGATGTGCGGGGCAGGGCTGTGCCCGTGCCCCCGGCTGTCCCCGCTGGGGCTCCGCCGCCCATCCCCGGGGGCGGCAGCGCCGCACGGCCCCGACACCCCCGGCAGCGCGGCCGGGAGCTGCGGGGCCCGCTGCTCCCTCGGAAGGCGGCAGCCGCGCATCCGACATTGCATTTCTGCGCACTGCTTGCCCTTTGTAAATGATTACGTGCAAGAGCACTTACTGAGCCACAGGGCAGAGAGCGAAAAATGTGTGTAGGGAAGTGGCTGCCAATTAGTTAGAGACTTTTTTTCTCTCTCTCTCAAGAAGCGATTTCATTTACTGCAACTCATTTCGTAGCTGTTTCAGATTCGCTTTCCTCCCCCTGGATCTGGAGTGCAGTGGGTCAATGGGCTGGAGCCGTTTGCACCGGATGCACGGTTTGGCTGCAAACTTTCTCGAGACCATGTGTCAGCCTTGGACATAGCTAGATAATGCTTATAAAAAATTTAATCACGGCCCTAACAGAAGAGATATCTCAGCCATCTAGCCCGAGTCCAAAGCATCAGAGCGTTTGTTGTTTTGGTTTGGTTTGTTCTTTTTTCTCTTCATTGCCCGGAGGATTCTGTGAGTTCTCAGTGCAGTGAGCTGTATTTTCATTAATGGGTGGAGCTTTTTAATCTAATTTGGAGTCAGTGGTACATCTTATATGGCCCGTTGTTGTAAAGAAGGGGAGTTTTAAGACCAGCGCACAAAAATTATGTCAGCGTTCGCAAATAATGTCTCTCTTGAGTCCTGATCTGAAGTTTAAGGGGAGTTTATCATATCTACAATTCTTCATCCTACCATACCTTCTGATTCTAATTTTAACGCTGAATTGTCCCCAGAATAATCTCCCTTTAGGAATCTGGGGATTCGGGTGATGCTGCGTGGACCAGGGATAGAGACCAGAGCAGAGCGCGGGCGCACGGGAAATCCACCATTGGAAGCTGGGGCTGAATGAATCCTGGCTGCGCTACAGGTTCCCTTTTCTTTAGCAGCTTTCAGGATTGATTGGAAGCCGCTCCGTAGCCAGGGATTCCAATGTCATCTTCAATTAACAAGGAACAATTAGCGCAGTGATTACCCTGGCTCCAAGGTCTACGCATCAGAGGAGATGAAATCGCCTTGCACAGCTCCCTGGTTCCCAGCTAAAGCCCGTTTCAGGAGCGGCCCCAGAGGAGGTGCCGGGAGAGGGGTGGGGAGGGCAGGGGGGCGGTGGAAGATTCCTTATGGATCTCAGTGGCAGCGGGTCGAACTTGGTGCAGGGGAGAGAGCCCCGGGCCGAGAGCAGTGCACTGTTACCGACCCGCGATTGTCGGAAGGGAAGGCCCTGACCCTTCTCCCGGCTCCCCGGTAGGGCCAGTGGTCCGCAGCCCTGGAGCCGGAGCCCGCGGCTGCCTGCCCCAGCCAGCCCTGCTCCACGCTTCACGGGGAAGCACACTTCTGCTCCCCACAGCTTTCTTTTCTCTCTTACCGTCCACGGGAAGCTAAAGTTTCGCTCAAACAATTTTGGAGTCGGGAGTTTGCTAATTCGTGTTTACCCTTACTACTTTCATCTTTCATCTAATGAAACTCTGCCTCAACTGCTTGGTCATGCCCAAAACTCCTTTACTTCTGGCTGCTAGCACTGTTTATACACAGTTTGGGTACTCAAGTGACTGAAGTTAGAGAGGATATTTAATACAGTACAGCACTTGCTCCTTTCCTACTGTTGAGAGAACAGAAACTGTTCTCCTTAATTAAATTTGTTAGGGTTTAGTTATGGGGAATAACATTTGTTCGTTGACCTCTTGTACAGTTTGATCATTTATGTGTCAGTAAAACAGAATTATTCAGCCTGAAGAATAAGCCACTATAAATTCAATATATAAATCGAGTTATGTGCATACTACATTGGCATGGCATTGTAGCAATCATATACTGTAACTTTTATTCTATTTTTTCTGATTCCTTTGGTTACTCGTAATTTGAGGTTTAAGTGGTGAAATACTTTTAGCTAATCAAATATAAATAATGATAAATGTATCTCTGAGATTCAAACAGAGAAAGAGCTATGTGGTATGTGATTTTGGGATTGGGTTGGTCTTGGGGATTTTTCTTT
>VXBR01000779.1:6016607-6059392 GCA_013400215.1 Cisticola juncidis
ACCTATTGACTTGCCAGACGAGATGTTCATGTGGACACAAGTTGCTAAAACCATGAAAACAGACTTTAGCTCTAAACTGTGCTACTCTCCCATCTGACGGATGTTAACACACAAATGAAATCCATTTGGATGTTTTTTTGTTACCAGAAGGCTGCGCTGACGTTCAAATGATCTAAATCTTAGCATCTGGAAGCCTGTACAAGCATCTTTTTTGGAATAGGTTTCAAGACATTTCGTTCAACCCAAGCTGAGGAAGGATCAAAATGGGACACCATGAAACTGACAATAGCTTCCCATCTAAATGAAACTGGCTGTTTCATTTAAAAGCACCAAAAAAAAAAAAAAAAAAAAAAAAGCAGCCCCCTAAGCCTTTCCATTTACTACAGTCCCTCCGGGTAAGCCCAAACCCTCCCAGCCAAGGTCCATCATGGAGCTGCTGCGAGGCACCGGGATGTCCCGAAGGCCACCACCGCCTGCGAGTCCCCCGCTGGCAGAGCGCTCCGCGGGGACAGCAGACCGGCTGCATCTCAGGAATACTTTTGGGGCTGGGGATTCATTTAGTGTTTTCTAGGCGCAGCAATTCATCGACACTATGATAGAACATGTTGTGTGAGTGCCATTCAGCCTTAATGAAGATCTGTGGGAGAAGTCGTGCGAGACAATAAATACAGCGGTCCGGATGTCGGTGACTTTAGCAGGAAATAAAGGAGGGCTCCGTGTTAATGAAACAAAGATGTGGGAGCTCCTGGCAAGGGCCTCGAATGCACAGGAGTGCTCACTACCTCCTGGGTGCTCATGAATGTCTGTGGTGTGCATTACACTTCATACTATGTTTGCAAACAGAATTCTTTTGTCTTTCTAAGGTTTTTTACAAACTTGGATGCCAAACAGACCGATGCTCAAATACAAAGAATTTAAGTTATTCAGGAACCCAAGCGATTCTGTGGAGACTTTCTTTCTCCCATCCCCCACCTCAGTGTCGGGGATTTAATCCGGTAGCAAGTGTGTCAGGGATCCGCTTGGACCCTGCCCCGAGGCGGCAGGATCAGTCCCGGGCCCGGGGGAGACCCGCGGCGGAACCGCGCAGCCCGGCCCGGCCCGGCCCGGCCCGACCCGGCGGCCGCTNAACACACAGCACAGAACACACACACAGCACACAGAGCACAGCAGCACACAGAACACAGAAACACATACAGAGCACAGAAACACACAGCACAGAACACACACACAGCACACAGAGCACAGCAGC
Source organism: Cisticola juncidis (assembly GCA_013400215.1). NCBI lineage: Eukaryota > Metazoa > Chordata > Aves > Passeriformes > Cisticolidae > Cisticola > Cisticola juncidis. The sequence continues at coordinate 6,017,857 of VXBR01000779.1, forward strand.
ACACTTCACAGAGCACAGAAACACACACCCCAGCATACAGAGCACAAACACAGCACACAGAGCACAGAAGCACACAGCACACACCAGAGCACAGCACACACCAGAACACACCAGAACACACAGCAATACACAGCAAACACCACACTCCACAGCACACAACCCCCAGCACACAACATCCAGCACAGCACCACACATCACAACACACAACGCCGTCCGTCCCTGCCACCCTCTCAAACAGTCCAAACTCCTGGGTATCAACGCTTTTTGGCCATCACGTTGCTTACAAAAGTAACGTTTGATACACCCATGGGATTTACAGATCGCATATGCTCCCTTTCTTAGTTTCTTTTAAAAGGAAAATAATTGTATTATGGGACTGTAGCCCGCTACTTGTAGCACAAAAGAAAGTGAAAGGGATTCAATGATGCGCTGTTGAAAACACACGTTGGCATATGGTTCGGTTTGTGGTTTATGACAATTAAAACACATTCACTGGGAGCCAGGATCAGGTACAGCAAATGCCAGGATTACAGCAGTAGAAGCCACAAATAGATGATGGACTTCAGTTTTGCAGCCGCTCTCAGAGAATGAAAAAAGCTAACAGTCATTAAGAAGAAGAAAAAAATAAAAAAGCAAGAAAAAGAAAAAGAAAAAAGAAGAAAGAAGAAAAAAGTGTTGAAGCGCTTCTTTTTGGACTCATCTTTCACATTAACTTGCTCATATGGACACTGCAGAAGAAATAAAACAAGTCCTTATTGCATTACTTGGTAATCAGTATGGGAAAGCCCAACCCTGCTTATGGTTAACAAGAATTGTTAATGATATATAAATCATTTGATCTATCGTGCCCTCCAGTCTTAAAGGAAAATAATGGCAACCCCAAGCAAATGGTCCTAATTAGTGTCCAAGAAACCACTTCCTAAATGTATCCCTCCAACTCATTCCAGTTTGACTGTCCAGAACAATCTTTTGTTCTTAAATCCCTTCATTTTGGATGTAACTGCAAAAATGCTCTGCATACTGGCACTCCAAAAATAGTTCATTTCAGGGTAAGGACCAGCACTGGGGGCAGGAGGAAGGACGAGATGATCCCAGTCTCTTGCTGTTGCCTGTAAATTGGTCCCAATAATTTGAAATTGCATTTCCCTGAAGCCTTGCCTCCTGACAAGTCTCCTTAGAGAAGCACTAAAGGAGAATTAATCAAAAAATACCGAGTCACTGCCGCCACTCGGACTGCAACACAAACTTTGAAAAGCCAAACCCCAGACTGGATCCAGCACCAAACTGTGCATATTCGAGCTGCCTGTCACATACTTACACCCACTCTTTCCACCGTTTCCGAGTATGATCTGTAGGTTAAATGTGGTATAGCCATAGATACCACACCTCATGTAGTACCCAGGTGGAGGTTCAGACACACCATGGAGGAGGAACAGAGCTTGGCCACTGCGTTATTGTGGCCTTGATCTTGTTTCCACTGAAAGCAGCACAACTCTCACTGTTTGCTCCCTCAGGAGGCCTCTTTCTCAGATGTACAAAATACAGATTGCCATTCCTCATTAGCTGGAGTACCAGATCCTGTTGCTTCATGAATATAATCCACTCCTCCACCGAGCCCGGCATCTTCTGCCACTTTTCTATCCCATAAGAACTCTATCACAAAACATCATTCCTTAAGTTTGAAACATAGTGCTGAAAAACAGAACTACATTGGACACAAAATGCATCTGATCCCTTGGTCCTAGTATCTTGTTGATTTGGTGTGGTGGTGTGGGGTTTTTGTTTGTTCTTTTTGTTTGGGGATTTTTGGGTTTGGGTGGGTTTTTTTGTTTGGTTTGTTTTTTTATTACTTTGGTTTTTGTTTGGTATGGTTTTTTTTTAATGAAAGCTGGAAGGAAACACTTTCTGGCATGGGTTCTCTTCCCAAATGTGACGGACTTGCCAAGGGAAATAGAACTTCTATAAAATGACAGTCAATTATATAGCTGCTGTGTAGTGCATCTTTATGCTATTTCCAGGAGATAACGTTAATGGGAAATGCTGCAATATTTTAACCAAGAAAATCTGTCAACGACCTTCCCTGGACTTAAAACGTCCTTGACTCATTTAAAGTCATGGTAAAACACATCAGATGGGTTGCTAACTCTTACTGCCATAGCATAAATAATCTTACTAAGTCGTGGAGACAACATACAAGCTGATGCCGAGAGGTTTCTTACTCACGTGTCCGCACGCAGAGCCAAGCAGTTACCCCTCTGCAAGCGGGCAACTTCGGAGAGCACCACAGCTCCAGCAACTGCATCCACTGCGCTCTGCTGGCCAGCCTGAAAGCAAAAGCAACCAGCCTCAGCTCTCTGGAGCCTTCAGCTCTTTCAGGTTTCATGTTGCAAGCGAGTTTGATATTATCCTCTTGTAACTGCTTAAACGAAACACGCTTGCTTGGTGATTCGTGATTAAACGCGTTCATAAAGAAATGATATAGTGTGGTGTTCACAAAGACTTGGCAGATCGGTGGATGGGGACAGGTTACCGAAGCGATTGCGGCAGCTCTAAGGTAACGTTTGAGCGCAACCACAGCCTCGCCTTTCTCCCCCCATCCCCTGCGGACACCTCGCAGTGCCCCGGTGAGCCCGAGCCGTCGGTGCGGCGGGACGGGGACTGCCCGTGGGCCCGGGGGCGGCGGGGCGGCCACAGCAGCGCTCGTTTCGCCGGGGACCACAGGGCATTAACACTCTTCACTTGGGACCTTGCCCCTTCGCTAACACAATTTCCTTCCCTCTTCCCAAATTTCAGCTCCTCGAATTTTACTTGGAAAACATTTCAGGCAGTTACCAAAAAGTATTTGACATGTTTTATTACTTTTCAGTGCTCCTTGGTCAAAAGCAACTTTTATCCCTCCAACCTCCGCGCTCCAAGGTGCCCTGAGGTGGCCAGCCCGGGGCCACCGAGCCACTGCCGTGCGCCGGGGAGCAGCAAAGGTGCCGGGGAGCGGGAGATGGCACCGGGGAGCGGGAGATGGCACCGGGGAGCGGGACCGGGAGCGAGACCGGAGTCACTTAGCACATCTGTGAGCTGCTGCCGGGCGATTATCAGGTCATTTCTTCCGTAATGCAAACCATGCGCTCCCGTATCGCACCAAACCGCTAATCGGAACGATGCGTTCCGTGCCGGAGGTGCGCGGCTGTCCCCGGCCGGGGCTCGGGGAAGCGCCCCGGGCACAGTTTGCGGGTCGGCCCTTTCTTGGAGCCCCGCCGGCGGCTCCCGCGGAAGCCTGGACGTGCCGGTGGGGATATCTCCGCCTGGGCACACGCGGGGTCGGCGGCAGCCCGTGTCTGTCCCGCCGGCGCCATCCCCAGCCGCACCTCCCGCCCGCCCCGCGGCTGCTCCCGAGGGCAGCGGCGCCCCGGAGCGAGAGTGACGGAGCCCCAGCCCAGGCTCATCTGTGGCTCTTCTGTGAGGGGCCAGTGGCCGCGCTTAGGGGTGTTGGGTACATTTTATGGATGGGGCGTCTAACGCTGTGCTCCCTGGGGATGCCAAATGCCACACATGTCGAGCCAGCAGGGACTCCCTCGTCGGGGTGTGCCTGAAATCAGTGTCAGTGCAGACATCGTTTGTGCTTTGGTATATTTCGGTATAACTTTAAACTGTACAGTTACAAACTTTCTCTTTTCCCATACCTGCCTCTTTAACTTATTTCTTTTGTGAGTCTAATGTCGGTTTTCAGCACAATCTCAGACTGCACACGGTGTTTTTCAGGAGATAGACTCTCACCTTCCAGATCTCCTACTCAGGTCTTCTGTCTCAGTCCCATTCCCAACCACAATGCCTGTGATGAAGCATTTTCTTGTCTCACGCTTCTCAGTCTCAACACCACGAGTTTCAACACCAAGATTCTCCAAAAGTCCAGAGCAGGAACCGAGCTGCTTAGATGCCTCGGTGGGATTGAAGCCTTGCTGCCAGACTCTTTGTCATCAAACTTTTTGTTCACCTTTTCTAGTTACCTACATGGATTCTGACCTTTCTGTGAAGTTGTGGACTCAAGATGATCCCTCTCCCTTTCTGGTTCCTGTTGCCTGCTCCGATGTAGTGATTGCCCGCTCACTCCTTTATGTTCTTTTGCTTTCCCAGACATGATGGTTCTCAGGGAACACAGCTGCTCCTCAGATGTCCCTTTATTCCTCCTCCATGCTGAGTGTTCAGTTTGTTGCCTCGGTTGAAGTCTACCCTCTGTTCTCTCCCACTAAAGTTCAACCCTTTCTGGTTCTGTGTGTAAATCAGGTACTTTTCTCTCCCACAAGCTCTAAGGCCAGCAAGATGTGCAGACAGCACCAGAGAAAGGCTTCTTTCACTGATTCCAGACTCAGACAGTCTGGGAAGACCCAAGAAAAGTCCAGAAGAAAATCTGCAAATAAAATCATGCTTTCCCCTGATCTGAGCATTCCTACTGGAGTAGATGAGAGAATGTAGCTGCACATATTCAGCAGGTACAGCAGGACATATGGGTACTGGCAGGCCATGGTTTATTACAGTTTATGACTCGGCCAAATTAGGTTACATTTTCACTTATTTGGCAAAAGTCACATTGCCAACACACAGATCTCCTAGCACAGCATCTCCCTGCCAAGTGCACTGCTGCTCCAGAGGAGGGGACACAAGTGGTGCTTAGTCTTTAGAACTACTAACATGAACATGACAAATGATTTCTTTTTTCATAGTCTTCTATAAACTTCTATGTACATGTATATGTATACATAAAGGCTATGCCTTTCTTGGCTAAATTTTTGCAAAAACATTTACCCTAAAGCAAAGACGAGTCTGAAAAATAGGAGCTTAATTTATTAAATTATACCAGTTCTAACAAATTGAAAACAATGCAGCTTTACAGATACTGATTACACTTAAAAATTTATGAAAAGTATATTATTCAGCAGCAGTGAATAGATCTAAATAATTCTCCTTATGATTGAGTGGCTGCATCACATTGGTTTCAAGCATTTGATTTTATTTATAAATTCTTGTACTGTGCTGTGTGTTGTCTTGCAGGATCCAAAGATCCGTACTACATTGTTCTCAAACTGGAAGCTTATTTTCTTTCCTAGCATTGTTTTTACTTGCTTGATGTTTGCATCATCAGTCTAGTTCATCATTTATATAAATTATGAAGCTTCCACCTGATGTCACATTCCATGAATTTGTGTCCTTAAAACTAGGCTCTAGAAAAATAATCAAGGAAATCAGAATTTAACCCAGTGGTGTAATCTGACATTAACATCTTAATTTATAAATTATTATGCAAGTTCCCTTTAAGCACCCAGTGACCTCACTGAAATAAATCCTTCAGTGGAAGATGTGACCAAACTCTCCAAAGCTGCAGCCCCACAGGAGTCCCCTGGAACTCCTGTACCTGACTTCAGTGCATACATCTAGTTCTCAACAGCCACAGCTCTCAACTAACTGAAATCTATATCTTGTATACCATTTTATTGGGATTTCTTTGGAAAAATGGTATTCAAGATAAGTATTGCAGCTGAGTTTGGATGATGAGAAGATTGAGAAGGCATCTGGTAGAGAGGGTGTTGATGGAGTGCTGAATGACAACTGCTTATTTTGTCCTTACAGACGGAGTTGGTGGATTAGGCTGTTTAACAGTTCTGACCATAACAACAAATAATGATTTAAGAAGATCTGTGTATACTAAAATGTCAAAAGCTGAAGATACATTGGTTTTCCATCTGAGTAGCCTATTTTATGGGTGTGTGACATATATTTCAGTTAACTGAATGCGGTAAAACTAAACCCACTTTTGCAGATGTCTGTCCCAGTTCTACAATCCATGTAGGACTCAACTTCAGTAGCAGTTTGATAAATTCTCAATTTCCAATGGAAAAAAAATAAAAATGAGGAGGCAGTTTTCTTCATTTATTCTAAACCATTGAACCTCTACTTTATGAAATGGTTCAGGAGAATCAGCAGGTAAGGCCTGTTGTCCACAAGAGCCTTAAGGTGTGAGCAAATTGCTTATTTTCAGAGAATAAGTCTAACCATGTTCTGGATATAGAGAGCAGTCTCTGACTGACTGGTGCTGACTTCAGTTGCTGCAGACAGGAGGCCCCAAATGAGAGAAGGCAGAATTTTCTGTCACAAGCTTTGACTGCAATTTGGTAAAATTCACGTGAAGGAGAGCACTTTGAAAACAAGGATTTTAAGTAAATTTCAATGGTGAAATTCAGAAAGGAGTGTTGTGATAAGAACCTGGACTCTTCATTTCAGTGCAATGATGTTGCTGGAGTCTATTCTCACATGGCCATATATTCCATTAGGTTTATGTTGCTGCACTTGCTGAGATAGTGTTTAGGGCACAGAAAAGGGGCCCATACAAAAGGTCATATAGCCCCTGTATGTCTGAAGAATATAGGAGAGTAAACCTTCTCTTGCAGTCTACTGAGTCCCCCAAGAAGATGGGAATTTTTAAGAAAATTGTGTGGAATTCAGTCTTCAAAAAGCTGAGCTTCTTTAGATCTGCAGCAGAACGTGCCACCTTTGCATTGCATTTTGGGAGCAAAGGGAATGAGTGTGGCCTGTCAAAAAGAGCCTCTCGTAGGGCACATTCATGGGAACACATCTTGCTTTGCCACTTGGTACCTCCCTCTACAGCCCAGAACTGGCATTTGTAAGAACAGTGAGTGGTCCCAGAACTGGGGCAGTAAATTCTTTGAACAGCCCGCCTGGGGTGCTGCGATTTCTCAGTGACCGTGGCAGGGGTTACTCAGGCACAAGGTGTGCAGTGTTTTGCTGTGACTAGCACGTGCTTATGGGCTTTCCATACATGTGACTTGTGTGCCAAAGCACGACACGTTTTTACCTACTTTTCTCATGGTTCAATTGCTTTCCCCTTGTTTGGCAGCTCGTCTGAGGCAGCAGTCCCTAAATAAGGACATGTTGACACGTTGCACATCATTCAGCCCTCTCCTCTGGATGTTAGGAGAGTTTCAACCCTGAGTAATAGGAGCTCTTCCTACAGCTTTGCCATTTATTTGGTAGAGTATGTTCCTTTATAGTGGCTGGCTCTGATTTCCTTCGTATTTTTTCCTGTGTTCTGTGGAACATAAATCAGTATTTTTTCAAATCACAATTACAGACAGAAAGCCATCTGTGACAGACATTTGGAGAACATGCAATGTATCTTATTGAGCATCTTTTAATAGACTCTACATTTTTGTATGGACTAACCTTTCTTTGAAGAGAATTAGAAATTTTTGTGAAATGCTTTTTAGCAAACCTTCTCACATTCTCAGCTGTCTACGCTAGATAATATAGTCAGCTGTGAGCTTAGCAATGACTGATATTTTTAAACCCAGAAAGGAAAACAGCCTTTCAGTTTCTATGTGCTGATATATTAAAAAGCACATTATAGCACTAAATGGAGCATATACTACTACATGGTGTGGTGCCATTGTGATATCTGAGCACAGTAACAACAAAGTAATTACCGAGCATGCAGATAATATACAGCTTAGCTCTGTTTAAGATTATCTCTGCTGCTATCTGACTCTGGTTTCTCTCTTGATGTTCCCCTCATCACCGCTGCATTCTTAGCCAGAGAAAAACCAGGCAGCTACCCAGTTATAAGAACCTGATGCCTGCTGAGGCTGCCTTACTCTATCATGATGTAAGGCAATCTTAGCAAAAATGAGAATTAGGCCTTGAATATCATCTCAGGTCCTCTAACTATATCAATATAAATCCTCTACACAGCTCCTTGTGAAAGATAGGAGTGTCCTGTGCCCACAGAGCACCTTGAGGTCAAGGAAACTGGGGAAGGGGAGCATCTGGAATGCTCAGTGGTCTAAAGGATTGTTGTAGTGTCAAATTCTCCTTAGTAATAACAACCACTGTGATTTTTACAGTGAGCTAGCAAGGAAAGAAAGGAGCATAGTAGGGAGACTGCCATTACATATGTGATTACTCACTGCTGTGCCTTTTCTCTGGACTTATTTTTTCTTGTGTTTTGTAAACTTACCTCCTTTCTCATTTATATTAATTTACATTTACGGTTCTTAACTGTTAAAAGGAAACTACAATTTTAAGATCAAAGAGTAGTTGGTGTTTCAGAAGTGCTTGTTCAACAGTTGGTGATTGCAGTAATTTGCTGTTATGTATTGCACGTGCAATCACCAACATACAAAATTATAGTATCAATATTAGCTAATTGAAATGCGGGATATGGTAGCATTTAATGAGAAAGGGCTGATTTGCTTTAGCCTCTGTTTCCATCTATGATTCATTGCTTTTCCTCTAGCACATATGGAGGGAGTCCATTGCGAGGACTAGCACAGGCATTTCAAGGACTTGGCAATTCTGTTTGTACAAGGCATATAGGAATCTAAAGGGTTCCCCTTGAGAAGAGAGCCTCCTTCCTCTGCAAGCTGGATGAAGATTATGTTCTCTCACAGGAAAAAAATCTTCTGGAACTGTTATTTAAGGATTATAAATGAGGACACTAATATTTGTGGGTACTTGTAGAAGACTTAGAGTTATCATATAGTTTTTATCTCCAATAAGGAAAAGATACATTGCTTCATAGGTTTTTCTGTCTTTCCTAGAACAAAAGAGTTAAGCTAATTATTTAAACTAATTAAAAAAAAAAGCTAAAGATAGCATAATTCAGTCTACATCAAACTAAGATTGAATTTTTATTTTCTTTGTCTGTGACCTGAGGTCAAGGAGTGATAGTTCTGGTGGAAGCTTCAGTAAAAAAAAAAAAGAGATTTCTACCATGTTTTTTTTATCCCGTACCAATGGTACAAACCATTTTGCTTCCTCCTGCAATAGGTCTAATGGCAGCCTACAGCTGCCCCATGGCTGCATGCATTTTGCCTTAAAACAAAAGAAACTGGTAAACTCAGATAAAAATACCAAGCACGAGGACTTTCATCTCAACAAAAAGCCAAAACTTTTTCTCAGGTGCTGCCTCCAGTGGTAGGTTTTGACAGAGTAATTTTTCTTCAACACTGTAGGTAACTTTCTCCATTGAACACGTGGGTACCCTCAGTGGTTGTAGGGAATTATCTTTTAATTGAATTTAACTTCCTCACAAGACTGCCTTTCCCTTGCTGTAGCTCTGCTGCCTTTATTCAAGCTGTTTATCTCTGCTGACAGTGGAAAAGAAGAAAAATATCTTGGATGATGTTTGAAGCAGGCTGATTGTTATGTATGAGCTGCTGCTGACTGTGTCTGGCACAGATCTGAACGGGGTGTGAGGGAGTGGTGCCTCACACCTAGGAGACATGGAAGACTGTTCCTGTCAGCAGTGGGACGCGGCTTCTGGTCCCCATTTGGGGCTGCTTTCACTCTTGAGTAATCCTTCCCCTAATATTTCTGTGTTTTAAAATAATGCGTAATTAACAATGGTTGTCTCGAGATAATGATCAGGTATTTGCTGATGACATGGTGATGATGAAATTACCGACGGTCGAGTTGTTTTTATCATCTCATTTTAGTGGGGATGTCATTTTGAAGCTTTAGGAGCTAGGAAAACAAGCACAGAGCCTTTTCTGTCGCTCTCTTCCCTGGAATATGGGGTTATATTTGCTATATTTGTTGGGGTTATATTTGCTACATTTGTTAAGGCTTATGCTCAGCATAGGGCCCTGTGGGAAGGCTGGAAGGCAGTGTGGGGTGAGGCAGTTACACGGACAGCACTGAGCAGGAAGCTGATTGGGTGAGAGGAGTGTGGACAGCACTGAGCAGGAAGCTGATTGGGTGACAGGACATGTGGACAGCATGTGAGCAGGAAGCTGATTGGGTGACAGGACATGTGGACAGCAAGTGAGCAGGAAGCTGATTGGGTGATAGGATGCATGGACAGCAGCACTGTAGCTGAGCCAGCCAATGGGTGCCCTTCTTCTGTTAAATTTTGGTTATGTCCGGTGGAGATTAAAGGTATAAAATGGGGGCTTATTCCTGTTATAAAGCCATCTTCTTCGGAGGCACAAGGGTCGGTGTCTCTTTGTTCCTCATTGCTGCACTCTTCACCCAGCCCCGTGTCAAACACCAGTGTGTGCACTGTACAGTGCGCTGTATGTGCACTGCTGGCTGTTGAGTGCAGTTTCTTTTGAGTGCTTGTTTATGACTTAGCAGAGTACTGTAAACAATCATCTTCATGTCATCCAAATTGATCAGTATTAACATTAACTTTTATTGGTTGTGCCTGGGAAAAGTCGGTTCAGTCAAACTGTAAGGAGAAATTTGAAGGTCTTTTTTTACTCTACTCTTTGGAAACCCAGAGTCACTGTTGGGGTGAAGAGCTTTGCTTGTGGTCCATGGAGTCCTTTTATTCTTTCTGTGGCAGCTCTGTTAATGCTTTCTCAGTTGCTCCTGTACATAACTTGTGAGTCTAGGAGCTGGCATTTGCCTCTCCCCTGAATTCTACCCATGTGTGGCAAGGGCTTTACAGAGCAGCTAAATAAATAGATAAAGCTCTCAGTTTGACAGTCAGGTGTCCTTCCTTTCTAACCTACTCTGGATCTATGTCTCTGGAGAGCTCTGCTCCCTTTCCTCGTTGTGTACAGGATGAGCCACCTGCCTGATTGGATCAGTGAAACTCGCTTAGCTCTTTCTCAGAGGGATCAATATTTGCCAGTAGAGTATGGATTTCATGTGCTTGCTGCCAGCTTGATACAGAAGAGTTTTCTTCCTTGAGGTAATGCTCCAGGGTAGTGTGCATCATGAGCTCTCTTGCTGTGTATATGAAGAAGCCCAAACCAACTAGTTTTGTACAGGAATAGTATTGTATAACAGCAAAATAGGAAAGAAATCTTTAACTGCAAAATTAATATTGTTGTTTTCCTGGGGAGCACAAGTTCTGCCTTCCCCATTGCCCGTCTCTGTTGGTTCAAGAGAGCTTAGACTCTACAGTAAGGTTTGATTCGTTAACAAGAAGCACCACTGCATTTGTAAATAATCCATAGCTTTTTTTCCTTTCATTATTAGAGAACAGCAAAAAAACCCCAAATCAATTAACTAGAAATAAGTTACATTGTTTCTTATACTGCAGAAGGAACCCCAAACAAAAACCCAAACCCATCAGGGTTTGGAAGACAGCAGCTCTCTTTTTGTTTTCTCAGCCAACTGAAAGCACCTACTAACTAACCAGTGTGACTTCTGTAAATTCCCCATATAGGGCCCAGTTTCAACTCCTGCAGGACCTCACTCTCATCGCCTTTAATGGAGTGAGTGCAGCCTGGTGTGAGGAAGGACGAGGCCAGGCACAGCAGTGTGCCAAGGCACTGAGGGTTTAAAAGGGTTCATGTGTCAACTTTGAACGTCCCTCCTGTTTTCTGGGCTCTGCCTCTTCAGCAGTGTGACAGTGCCACCTTGGTATGACAGAGTTGCTGAAGAATCAGGTTTTGAAGAGCCCCTTGATTTTTCATATCCAGTTTACTGTGTGGTAGCGAAGCACTGTTGTAAGATTATGTTGCTCATAGCATGAGCAATGTTACTTATTTCTCTTTCTCTATAGAGAATGTGTCTTAAAAACATCCCATGAGCATTTAAAAGCAATACCCAAATTAATTCATGCTTGATTATTGTCCAGTAGTTAGCATGCCAATGCTGAGTTTGTAGTAACCCTGACTCTGCACATTGCTTAAATATGCAAGATTTGGAGTCACAGAAATCTTGGATTATGCAAGTGTTTGTGTGCCTTTTGTAAGTGCTAAGCAACCAACTCACAAGTGGGAAGTGTGGTTCTCTCTGGTTTGTGTGTTGCTAACTAAAGATAATACTTGATTTAAAAAAAATTCTGCTTTCCACCATGCAATGTGTTACCGTATTACACTGCTCAGAATGATGGAGAAAACAATTCCCAGTAGAGAAAAACATCTGATGTGCATGCAGAGCAGGAGACTGAGCACCTGAGCTTACTGACCCTGTGTCCCATGGGGGCTGTAGCACTCCTCACAGCCAGGTATAGCAGAGATGAGACACACTTCACATCTTAAGAGATTTTGGCAGTGAATGAAGTAAAGGCTTAATGGAACACTTTTCTAAAGTCAGCTCCCTTAAGTCTTGCAATGTGTGAGCATTTTGAGAGCTGGAAGCTCTTTGTTCACGTGCTCTTGTCTAAACCACAGGTCAGCACCAGTGTGGATTTCAGCTTTGTTGTCTGGTGCGATGGGGCCTATGTGGGAGAGCAAGGAGCATCAGCCTTCCCCAGAGATGGAAGAGAGAGGCTACAGCAGTTTGTCACCAGCCTGCTGGGAACTGGGGAGGGCAGGGGCTTGGCAGGCTCTGGTGTAACAAGATAGGAACGTAATTTTAAGATATATAATATTTGCTCTGTCACAAAAGCAAACCCTTCATTTCAGATCTAATATTCATACTGGGTTGGTTGAAGACTTGGTGCAATTGCTTCAGCACCATGGTCTGCCATAGCAATGCATTCACAGAGGGACAGACCAAGGACTGCAGACCTCAGTCTTGGGGAAGGCTTGCCAATAATTCTCTTATACATCTGAAATTATTACTATTACCCATGGCAGATTGATACTTACCCAAAAAAGAGATATCTGCCTGTGCTTTTGAACTGCAGCTGTCTCTGCCATGAAATATGATTGTTTAAACACCAAAAGCACAATAGAATAATTAAATAGAACTTGATCTCAGTTCAACTTGGACTGCATGAGGAGTTGCAGTGAAAAAACCCCAACTGACTGCTTTTCAGAGGTGCTGTACTCATGCTTTATAGATGGGGGAAAAGGCTGGTTGTATTAAAATGTGTGAACAAGGACAGGAGGTGCTTGGTTTTGGTTTGCTTGTTTGTTGTGTACACCAGTGATTCAGCTGGAAGAGACCAACCTTCCTAAGAAATCTTCTCTTTCCAGGCAAAGCGTATTGTCAGATAGATGGAGGTACCTGGAACAACTCAGTCGAAGTCCTCCTTCACAGAGATTTGGGATGGAGTCAGTCATCAGTCTTTTTGACTGGATTTTAAATTCATACCAGAAAGATACATTAAAAATATGACAAGCTGTGAGAACCTAAAGGATCCAAACCAGTAAATGAGCTCATAAAAAGTTAAAAGAAGCAGGGATCCTCCTATATGAAAGGTAATGATTTCAAACTTCCTAGACTTTCTTCAAAATTCAGTTGCGTACTTTGCTCTTGCTCAGTTCCAGGAAACAAACTTGGATGAGATTAGAGTTTCTTTAGGACTGGGATTTAGCCTACTTCTGTGTAGATTAACACTGGCAATTACGTATGGTAAACTGAACCATAAAGAAAGTGTTACTGCTCTCTGATGAAATAATTTCAAAATCCATGCATGGTTTTAAAGTTTTTAGAGTTGGCAGCAACACTGCTTCATGGGATGGAAACACAATTGCAGTCTTTGAACCTTTTTTCTGAGTTAGAAGTACAAATACAGCTTTTCTAGCAGACTGACATCTGGCAAAGCAAAAGGTCTGATCTTCCTGGCCATCTCTAGACTTAGTATATAAGGACTGTATTAACTCAGATGATTTTGAGCAGGACCTTGTGGTCAAGTGTTTTAAAGCACATGGGCAACTGGTTATATTTAATATGCATATTTTTCCCCTTGAGTACCATGTGCAGAATTGCTCCCTGTTTAGGCACCTCCACTGTAGGTGCCCATTCCTGACCTGCCAGCTACTCTCCTTGTAGTCAAGTGACTGCATTCTTCTGAAGTACAAATAATCTCTCTAAAACATCTGTCCTCCAGTCAAGTTATTTATACTTCTGAGGTGCTTGTTTCTCCCTCTTGGATGATAGACTGATTCTCTCCCCCTCTAGGTGTGGGTTTTCTGAGTTCTGCAGTTTAGGGAGATGTGATTCCACCCATCTTCTCCTTCCTATTGTGTGCCAAGTATGATGACAGCCTGCTAATTTTGGTGTGCTGGATGTTTCAAAATACACTTTTTGCTATTGTAATTATAGCTTAACATGAAAATGAATGCATTTGGTCCCCTGTGTTACTGGGCAACTGTTTTGACAGCAGTGCTTCAGCTGGACATTGAGCCTTGGGATGAACTTGTAAATGATCTTAAAATAAGCAAGATATCTTTAGCCAGTGACATTTTCTGCCTAAAAGGTTCCCTGGTTATTAAATGTTCATTGGCCTAACTTCTTAATCAGATGATTTTTTTTAATGCATTGGAAATGTCTGGAACATAGGTAAAAAGCAGGGGCACATGAGCCAGATGGAAGAACTCAGGAATGCCATGGCATCCATAAAGTGTGGTACTAGGAGCAAATTGTGGGAGAAGCACAGTAATGACCATTCAAGGCTTGCATCATGATGCAAGAAGGAAAAAAAATAGGGTAGGAAGGGAAGAGTCTTAATGGAAAAAGCAATATACTAACCTGCCAAAGTTAGCTTAAAGGAGTGATTTTACAGTGGCAAATATAACTGCCACAGCAAAGCAGATTACCCACTGTGTGGGAGGTTTCCATGACATGGTGAGACACCCTGAGCTGCATGGAATTCCAGTCTGGATGCTGTGTGTGGAGGGCTTCCTCTAGGTTGTATTGGTGGGACTGAGATGATCTGGAGGAGAGATATACTGATGTAGATGTATACTGGGATGATTTCTGGGAGTCATAAACCAGCTTGTGAGTGCATGGCTGGGACTTCAGCATGCCTTGACACTAATGAGGGAGACAAACCGTGATTCAGCTCTAATTTATGCCAGTTTCACATTAGTAAGTCAGCTGATGGCAGTGGAATTAGTCCTGAATTTTTGTGATATAAAATCAGAACTAAGAACACTTGGTGTTCTTGGAATTTGGGCTTCCACTCTCCATCAATTTGTATCACAAAGACTACATTATTCAGGCACGAGTTGTTTCATATTTAATATCATATTACATATGTCCCTTGATGAACAAAGGACTGTAATGTAATTGGGTTCAACCATCAGGTTAAACCCTCAAGAGAACAGAGTTCAAGCTGTTAATAAATTACTGCAGAATCCTGACATGAAATTGAAGGTTGGGAATTCCATCTGTTGTTTTAATAGAGAGAGAGAGCGAATGATTACTTAAATATTTTAGAAAGGCTTGGCTGAGTAACCAGAGAGATGAGGTAGGATAGTATTTACTAGTCTGAGCTACTGACTCACTGTGAAAGCATTATAAGACAAACAACAGGAAGCTACAAAACCCCCTAAGTTTTTCTTTTCTCAGTCTTTCAAGCTTCCCTAAAAATTCTCCATCCTGGAATAACACATATCATTTAAAAAATATGAAGTTGACATGGCCTTCATTTCTGGAGGCATTACTGCTGTAAAATTGCAAGGTCTAACCTTGATTTAAGTGCCTTGAGTCTGAAACATCTTGCTCTGAAGCAGTTTTATTGCATGGTGATGGAATGTAGGAAATGAATGACTGGCTGCTTTGAAGCTGAGTGGTAGGAGCTGGGTAGAGAAGGGAGGAATAATTGGTTGAGCAAGCAGAAGAACTTACAGTATAAGACAAAAGAAAATACTATTAATTAGAAGATGGGTAATTTGGGCATTTTTCTTATTCTCAGAAAGAACTAAAGATGAAATCTGTGCTCAGTTCAGCTTTGAAAGAGTATGGAACAGCTTAGATATGCAATACAGAACGTGGAGATGGTGCACATAGATTTGTAGATTGGCTGAGGGCTGAGCTGATTATCCTTTCCCTCAGCCTTTCCTTTGCAGAGGCTCTCACTGAAGTGTTCAGAGCACTCTGCTGGGGTGGTGGGGAATGCTTTGCTCCTGTTGAGCTTTTCCTTTTGGTGACAGTGGCAGCTGCCCAGCAGCGTGGCCTGGAGACTGCAGGAGCAGTGGCTGTGTGGGTCACACACCTCTGTGGCCATAAGCAGAGCGCTCCTGCTGGGCTGAGGCACGGGCAGGCAGCAGTGGCACTGCCACCCAAATGCAGCTTCATCAGGACATATAACCCCCCTTCCTGGGAGAGAGGGTGTCAGGATTTCTTTCAGTTAAAGCCAAACTCATGTTTCTGTGTCAGAATGTATAACGTTTCTGCATAACAGAAGGCTTCTTTATTGAAGTATATTCAAAGAAGTAACATTGTGAGGTTTAACAATACATCATATTGGATTTTTTTAAAAGCATCACATTTTTGTAACTAGGTCATCTATCCATTAATTCATATCCCTTATTGCTCAGAGATATTAATATAGATAATTTTTCATAGCATTAATCTCCTGCAATATGAATATTCTTGTTTCTAAAATAAAACCCATTAAGCATTTGCTATTTCATAAAAATACAATAATCTGATAGCCTGATTAGAAGTTATTTAATTTGATAATGGTGCACCAGTGGCTAGGGGGAAACTTAAATAAACATGGAAGCATTGCTGTATTAAATAACAATTATAGTATCCTCTTGATCTATCCTTAAACAGATCTCCCACTTCCTTAGCAGCATTTTTAGGAACAGATTAATGAAATCTGTGGAATTACTTGCATATGTGAATTTTAAGTGCAATTACTTTTTGCAGTCACAGCAGATATAAGTGACAACATAACTGCCTTTGAGTTTTTGCCAAAATATAGAGGTATCCTATTGCATTGGTAAGTTAATGCCCACATCTTCAGCTCCTCATGTCCAGAGGGAATGAACAGGAGCAGCAAAGACACTCAGGACAGAGGCAGCACTGGGGAGGACTGCTCCATGTGCAGACTGCCCATGCCTTGGCTGGTCAGGCTGGGAGCACAGCCCCTTCCTCCCTCCTGTGCATGTGGAGATGCTGATCTCCACCCTGACACCTCCTCTGAGTCCCAGGAGGTTGGAAACATGGAACAAAATGATGGAAAACCTGCTGTTAGTCCTGCCTATGCACTGGTTTGGGAAGAGGAAGGCTGGGAAGGAGGTGGGAAATGGAGCAGGGGGAGCTGGCCCAGGTGTCACATAGGATCTCAAAGAGAAGGATTGCATCTTTCTTTATGGTGCTGGAGAAGTGATCCTAAACCAGGAGCTCTGAGAGGTGTCAGGGCAATTTTTGGCTGCCGTAACTTGCAGTCCTCACAGAGAGAAGTTGCTGCTATGGAAGAGTGAGCTGGGATTGGTGCTTGTCACCATGGGTGGTGCCATTCCAGTGACAAAGGTGTTGGGGAGCTTTTCCCATGGCCCCAGGGTTCCTCCAGGAAACAGAGCCTGTGTGTCCATGTGCAGTGCCGTGCCTCGGTGAGCCCTGCAGTGCCCAGACTGCAGTGTGTGCATCCTGTGATACCTCTGCAGCAAATTGCATTTGCTTCAGTGGAGTTGCTCCAATTTATGCCTGAACAGAATTAGGCCTTCTACACGATTTGGATTCAAATTATTGCTTGTCACAGCCACCAAAGTCATCTGATGTTAATTCATTGGAGTACTGTGGATGTCTGTGCTCTCATCTTGTCTCTTACTGTCAAAGAAACATCCCCAGCTGAAATGTATCCAGGGCTCATGCACAGCAGCTCATCTTTTTCTTGCAGCTGGGAGGGAAGGAAAAATCTTTTATAGACCACAGTGACCAGAAACTAGCTTGTAAGTCAGGTATAAATGATAAGAACGTTAAAATAATTCTGTGCCAAAGACATAGCTTCTAAATATTCCTTGTGGGGATTGTGCATGAAACCAGTTACCAGGAATTACTGGGGTTTAGGCAGCTGGAAAACATTGGTGTATGCATTAAATGTTTTCTGTTGATTAAATGCAGCCTCTCTGTAAATATCTCTTCTTACCTTGCCTGCTGCTATGCTGCTACTTTTTGAACACTGCTATGGGGCTGCTCTTGCTCTTTGGTGCCTTTTTTTTTCTCCTCCAATCTCTTGTGGATGACTAGAAGCCCTGGGAAATGATGATAGAATGTGATTTGTTTTACAAGTTTGGAAGAGCTCACTGTAGAGGGCAAGATGGGACCTGGAACAGGGTCTTAGTTTCAGGATTACAGATACCATGTTCAACCCCTGAAAACATATGTGGATCTCATTCAGTATAAGAAAAATGTGAGATAATGATTTATTAATGCACAATTATTTTTTTTTTCTGAAAAGCAAAAAATGCCTAAATTGGAACGGTTGTTTTGATGATTTTTTTAAATTTCAGTTGGTTTAATATACAATAGTTATATACTTCTTTACAGTTTTAAGATTATGCTTTGAGAAGTTTTAAAATTCAAGTGAATTTTTGTATCTAAGTTTTTTCAGGCCTTGCTTCTGTTTGCATTATCATTCACATGCCCCTGGCATGCTTTAAGGGATGGTGGCTTGAATCCCATAAGAATAAAATAATTTTAAATGGCAAAAGACATGTCAAAAATGTCTATTTTATTTCATAGTGGAATAATTAGTTTGATTTACACAGGGATTAAAAAATTATTTATTAGCTATATTGCTAGCTAATGGAGAAAAGTTAAGTTTTTGTATTATCTTGGTAAAAATACGTTATTCAAATCAAAAAAAATTAGTGTATGTTTCTCAGACACGGATTAGAGAATGACTATTTTGGATGGCTTTCTTGTGCTCTTTTTGCCCTCTACTTCAGCAATAGGATCCTGTGGCTTGAGTAGGTAACTCTAATTAATTAAAAATCTAACCTAGGCTACTGATGAATCCCATGGCTTTTGGCAAGAAATTAAAAAAAAAAAAAAAAGAAAACTTGTCTCTGAAAATTATCTGTGTGCCAGGAGTTGGAACTTTGTGAAGGATGATCAGCTTTTTGTAAAGAGCACTCAGGTTTTTCTGCATAGCAGTCTGTAAAGATGCTTCGTGTTTAGCAATCAGCTCACAAAATTCAGGGTGTGAGAATTTGGAAGTGATGGTCCAAAAATGCTCCTTTGAACTTTGTCATTGCATGAGATGTGGAGAAAATGCCAGTGGGATCATCCACAGGATGAACCTCTATTATCTACTGTCTTTCAAATTTCTTTTAAGGATGTTGTCTAGGAGACCCTGTATGTCTAAAGAAGGTACAAGTGAAAAGGATCCTGTATTTTGGGAATCAATGCTTGTGCTCAGCTTGTCTTAGTCCTCATCCCATTGACTTTGCAAACCATTCTGGTACTGATCTTTGAGATTTCCCAGAGTGGTTGGTTCTGCAGAATTAACTGGCTCTGGTTTGCTTTAGACTGAGGTAATGGTGCTGTCCTTGGAGGGATTTGGTTTCTTGAATCCCCACTAAAGTTCCCACAGAAGCATTGCCACTGTTGGAAAAGGTGAATCAAGCTGCTGGGCTCCATTTTTTGCACCTCTCTCTTTACTTTCTCCAGTAAACACTGAACTTTAAAGGACTGTAGCAACTACTTGGAATAATTAAATGTTTCAGGATTTGGACTATTTTGGCTGGTGGAATTCAGGAGTTGTGACTGGAGCTGAATTGGTCTGTCAGCCCAAGTATTATCAAAGCTAAGGTACCTTTTGCAGCTGCAAAAAACCCAAAACAACAACTTGGCCTTAGGTGATCTTCTCTCAATGAAAGAAATGCCTTCAAAGGCACTCACACCTCTGTTTCTGGGCCTTCTAGAAGTGCTGAGCAATTACCTGTCTGTGTAGGCGAGCAAGGGCCTTGAGGAACCAAATGTCTCATGACTGTCTGTACTTACATTGTCCATCTGTCCACGAAAATAATGTGGTATTCTCAAATATGTAAAAGCTTGACAAAATCTGTTCAGCAGGCCTGTAACCAATGGGTTCTTAAGGTTGTTTTTTTTCTGAAGCATCTAAACTAACATGAAGCTGTCAGGTAGACGAAGGCTGTCTCTCAGGAGATGGAGAGAACAGGGAGCTGTACCTTCTCTGTGAATGTTAAAGGGCTGTGGTGCTTCTGGGCAGCAGAAGTCAATAAGGTTCAGACAGCAGCATTCATTTCAAAGGTGATGTTCCCATACCATCTGGGATTAATTCATGCCACAGAATGATTCACAAACTGCACGGAAATGATGTATGTTTATCCAATACCTTTGGCACTCAGCACTGCTCATAAAAGTGTAAATGTTCTGTTCCCTTTGAAATAGGGACTTGACAGTGTATCGGGTTCCTTGCTTCTTGTTAGCATCTCATCTAAGCTAGGAGTGGTCAAGGAACATTTTCATTTCTCCTGTTTCTCAGGGAAAGGGCAGAGCAGTCTACTTCCCCTTTATCCTGCCTATCAGTGGTCCTAGCTATAAAGTTATAAGTGGTAATTTTTTCTGCTAAAACTGCTCTTGGATGAGTGGAAGATCAACTATGCAAAAGAGTTTGGAATTCACTATAGAAAAACGTAAAACAACAGCACTAGAATTCTCCTTGGACTGTACTTAAGCCCTTTAAACTACCACAAATGTTACTGAAACAATCAACCCCAAAAGAACCCCCAACATTTTGAGCCAAAACAAGCCCTGGGCAAAACTACGTAGAGCCTCAGCATTCATTATACATTACAGGATGCTTATTCCTATAGCTGCAGGTGATCTAGGTACTCCATAGCAACAACCTTGAAGCATTTTAAAAAAAATATTGTATCATTAAAAAGTAATAGTTGCAGGGACTCTTCAAACACAATTTTAATACTTGGCAGACTATTAGAATTTTGAAAACTGAACTTTATTTTTATAGACACTCTCATGACAAAGATTTTTAGCTGAAAACTTTTACTCTAAAAAACCCACAAAATACTTCTCCCCAAGTGAAGAAGTGGGGTTTCTTATGATGCTTTTTCATGCAAGCTCAATCCCAGAAGGAACAGCTACACTATACCACAGACAGCTCTGAGCAGTAGAACTGGGGTCAAATGGCTGCACAGCCTATTGGTGTACTCAGACCCTGATTAGAAATTTGAATGAGAACCTAAAACTTGTCTGACTTAAGAATTTATATGGCAAGTCCTATTAAAATGAGCAACCCAGCCACAGAGTATTTCCAAATAATCTCACAAGTTAAATTGAAAATCCCACTTTACAGGACCACTTATGTTTACCATGCAAGTGAAATGGCATTGAGTGCCCTTTGTCAACAGCCTCAGTAAACAGAAGTGGGAGATTAGTCTAACACTTGCATTCAGAACCCAGGGATCCAAAGTCACATGCAGCCTGACATGACAGTTTTCTGGTACCTGGTGACAATCCAGAAACTGCCCTTGGGGCAGCTCTGTGATCCTGAGCTGTTTGGTCAGTCATCTGGGATGCAGGAAACCAACTGTGACATTTCTGCAGAACAAAAAGAAATGGGGGAACTTCAAAACCTCTCAAGAAATAGTTATTTTCTGTCTTGCTATGTTATCCACCAAACTTGTCCTTCATTTGGAAAGTATGGATTGCTCTGCTGCTGGGGATTGAACAAAACCTGGCACGAGTCCAGGGTATCCACCCTGGTAGCTGGGACTAGGGCTCTTCCTTGTGCATTAGTCCAGAGTCAGGAGGCTGATGTGGACACTCAGCACAAGTAATTGTGCAGTGCAGAACAGCAGAGCTGTAGTCAGCTTGTTGCATCAGATATGTTTGGTTTTAGGTGAAGGGATGCCAAATCAAGTGAACATACCTCAGGGCCAGAAATAGGACCCTGGGCTGGGCTGTAAGATGGCCTCATGTAACACTCATAAAAAAGTTTTTCTCCCCAAAAGTTAGATGTTAGCAATGCAACTGCTGCAGCACTATTGCTTCTGAAAACACTGGGAGTGGTGTTTTCAAAAAGCAGTGGTAGTGTCTCTGGTCATTGGGGCTACCTCTGGCTCAGGGGAGTGGGAAAAACTCATCTGGAGCTGGTTTTTGTGATGGAGAAAATGGGGCCACCTTCCTTTCAGACTTAACTTCTGCTCTGTTCACTTCAATACGTCTCTTCTGGCAACGGTGTTCTGGGCAGCCGGGTAGGGACGTGAGCACTGATTTTAAGTGTATTGAATGTGTGCAGAGCAGAGCGGCTGCAGCGAGTAATGCCAGAGCCCAGGCCACCAAGCAGCGACCCAGAGCATCTGCTCAGTGCCTCCCCTGAGCATCAGTGCTGTGCTGTGGCTGCTCTCAGTTACTGGGAACAAATGGCCCTTTTCAATGACCGACGGGCTGATGCTTCCAGAAAGCCATGTGTGGCCTGGGGGAGACTGCAGTGACCCAATGCAGGTCTGAAAGGGAACGTTTGTGCCTGGATCTGATCCCTCTCCTTAGCGTGTTCCTGCCTGCTTGCAAGCAGATGCTCTCCCTGTGCTTGCACATCCTGCTTGGGAGATGCTTGGGAGACTAATTTGTTTTCTGTGTGGTGAAAGCAAAGGTCTGAGAGCACTGAAATGGGAATGAAGGCTGTAGCACCTCCTAAAGTAGGCATGCCAAATGGACTCTAAATCCCGATAGTAACCAGTTTATTAGAACACAAAATAAAGTGCTCCTGAAACAGAAGTTCAACTGTTGCATCAGAAAATTATCATTTGCATGTTTTTAAAAGAAATCTCAATCTATTGGGCCATTTCTCTTGAGCCTGCACTTCTCAGTAGCTGAGTTACAGTCTCTTCTAGCTCCTCTGGAAAACTCTCCCTCACCTCAGAGGTGGAATTGCTGGAGTGGCCACTGGCCAGAGGTGATCCTGCTCTTCCTCTTCTGCCAGCTCTGGAAATTGCCTCACCATCTGTGGGGCTTGTTCAGAACACTGAATTGGCAGAAAACTACCTCAGGGAGCTTTTTAAAGGTTCTTCCAGATGAGTACATTCATTTACTACTGGGAAAGGTGTAATTTCCCTGTCCCTTGGCATTGTATTGTCTGACCAGGATGTGGGTGCCAGCACAAGCTGGATGGGCAATGGAGAATATACAAGGACTCATCAAAAAGCACCATTTTTCCAGGATCAGACTCCTTACTGAAGCAGCCCATAAAGATGGTGGACTGTAATATATGCATTGGTGTAATGACAGTCCTTGAGAATGAGAGATGAAATCCTGGCATCATTAAAATCAGAAGAAAAATGTGTTGAATGCCATTAAGGTTTTTTATCATAAAAAGTAGAGATGTCCATTAACCTGTCAGGCTGCTCATACCTTCAACCCTTATGACTTAAGAGCAATTTACTGGTGCAGGTTTTTATTTTGTTTTCTGGTAAATGAGAAAAATATCAAGCTCTACATACTAGGTCGATGCTTCCCCCCACTTTCTCCTTTGAGCTTATGAGAAAGCAAATGTTGCAATCTGCTTTCCCTGGCCCATAACAAAAGGATGTGCTCTTTCAGCCAGATACACTTTCAAAGTGGAAGATCAAGCCTTAAAGAGAAATATTAAGAGCATGTAGTTATCAAATAGTGTAGAAGTCTGCATCTCTGAATTAATCATTGTAAACCTTAATGTTCTTGCAAACCACCACTTCTTTTCCAAAGTCAGAAGAGGGCTTGTCCCTTGTTTTCCTGTTAGACCATGGGATAAGCCATGCTTACCCATGTGAAGTTTAGGTTTGCCTGTGTTGCATATGGGCCATATGCAACATAGGTTTGCCTATGAGGCCACCTAGAAAATGTGGTCTTTCTGTTTTTTTGAGTTTAAAAGTCTAAAGCTGCACTCCTCCCTCTGGATGGGCTGGAGTGCTATAGAACCCAAGGCACTCTAGTTTCAGCTTCATGGAGACTGTGGTGACAATGCAAATGCAAAAACCTTTTTCAGGATTTGAAATGTAGATTATATTGGTATTATATAGGACATTGGGGACATAAGAGTCATTTGGCACTGAGTTCATACTGGCATATTTATATTCACGTTTTTCTATTTATGATCGTTTAGGAATAGGATCAGGAAATGGATATTGAAGCATTACTTGCCAAAAGCCAAGATGACTGAAACAGATGACGTGATCTCTAGAGTAATTTTGTACAATTGGGGAAAGAGAGGAGTAAAGGAGAAAAACAGTTTACATGTCAGTTCTGTGAATGCAGAATAGAAAGGCCAGAAACTACAGTGAGAAATTATCTGAAACAGTCAGCAGCATTGCTTTATTGTGAGAAATGATGATGATAAACTTGGCTACAAAGACAGTGAGAAATTTTCTGGTGTAAAGGATCACAGTCCAGAGTTACCAGGTTCATGGGACTGAGATCAGAACTGAAACTGGATGCCAGCAGAATCAGACACTTTGGCTCCACAGAAGAAAACTGGGCAAGAATAAAGATTTTTTCATCCAAATGCCATGGCTCCAGTCCCTGCCTCTGAGAAAAACATGCAGAAGAGCTTGGTTATTGTTTTCCCTGAAGATGTCTTGTACAACTTGATAAAGCTCAGTAAATTGCATTTACTTATTAGGGCAAATAAGTTTAGAATAGGGCAAAGCTCTAGGCTAAAGATAGGGCTGTAGGTTTGGAGTGACCTTTTAATTTGCTGTTTTCTGCCCTGACCCAAGAAGCTGCACTGTCATTATCCTTTCATAATTCACTTCTCTGAAAAGAAACCTTATTTCCTCTTTAAATCTCCACAAAGACTACTGTTTTTAGCCCAGTTCCTTGAGCTGTTGCTATTATAACTTGAGTTAAAAACTTTTAGTTGCAGCAGCTTCAAGGATAGTTGGGAAATTGGATCAGGTGCCCTCCCAGCCTTTTCTTCCTAAGCTAGATGAACCACGTGCTACTTTCTACCAGAAATCTCATCTCTTCTTTCCTCTTTTCTGTGTTGGTTTTGTCAGTTTGTATCAGCTTCTGTTCTTACTCCTAAAACGACTTTGGAACTGGTTACGCTGTGGCTACTTCTGAAGTCCTTTCCCTACAGTTTTCCTCACTTATCAATTCCAGATAGTTTTATCAAATTCTGTGTGAGGCAATTCCAAGACTCTAAAGTTAATATTCTGGATGACTTCAGGATTTTTTTTCACTTAGTTTCCCTTCCTTAGAGTTTGCGCTTATGAAATAAAAATTATAGTTAGAGACCAACATTTGTTTCATTTTCCATTTACCGAAACTTAAGCAAGTTATGATAACTTAATTCAAATTTATTTTGCATGTGCAACTCTCTTATGGCGTGGTTTCTAAAAGTCTAATATAACCTTTCTTGTTAGTTTGATAATTGTTTCATAAAGGAATCTGCCAGCTGCCATGTTCAGGAATAAGTTTTTCATATCCTTAGTAGAAAACACTGGTTCATGTGAGCAAATTAAAGATTGTTCATTATAGAATTCTTGTTAGTGTTCAGCTTCCTAACATGAGTGGGTTTCAGTAGTAGGTTATTGAAGTGTTCTTAGCAGAACCTCTTCTCATGCTTCTTCCACGTTTTGGAAAGCTTGATATCTTTAACTATGCTGGCCTTGCTTATCTCATTATAGTTTATTACATAATTGAGAAATAATTCTGCCTCCCCAAATAGGTTTCTTACACACCTTTTGTTTCTTAATGTTAGATGCAGGTACCTGTACTGGGATTAGGGTGAGGTTCCCTCAGTTTTGAGTGCCTGTATAATGTCTTCAGTCAAACATTAGCAAGATTCTCTTCATTTTTCTGTGCAAATTTCTTGTATTAAACAGGACAGTAAGGGCAGGCATCAATTTTCAACTACATTGAAGCTTTACATATAAATTTGGATGTTTAACATCTACTAAGCAGTTACAGCAGATTGCCACAGGTCCAGGACTTTTCCTTGCTCGTGTGTCTGTGCATTGACTCAGAGTGCAGAGTGATTATACATGTGCAGGAGCTTAGCTCTGCCAGTGAAGTGCCTACATCAGGCCTCCAGCCTGCTGGCATCTCAGGTGCCCCTAAAATGAGTAAATATTTATGTCATAATTAACTATTCTACAATGACTATTTTGCTGCCTTTTTAAAAAAAGCTCAGTAAACTACTAGGAGATTGCAGAAGAATGGTTTGTTCCCTAAGATCTGTTGAACTGGAAGAAGCTGTTTTTAAGAAATAGGCAGCTGACCAAGATAGTGTTTGATCTGAAATAGTGGGGCAGCAATGTCATTGCTGTGGTCTGAGGTTGCAAGCGTCTCGCTCAGTGCTATGCAATAGGTTATTTAATCTTCCAGTTTGTAGTCCTCTGCCCAGGAGACAGAGAATCACACTTAGTTTTCTCATAATTGTAGCTGGTTGGAATTAATTTCTGCAGGCTGCTGAATTTGGCAGATGAGGATCTTTATAAATCAGACAATCTAGACGTGACTTGCAATCTGGACTCCTCCTCTGGGACCCCTTTGGAAGGCAAGTACATTGAGACATTTTCTCTTGGATTATTGTACAGCAAAACCACTATAGAAATACTAGCCAGTTTAACTTTTTTAGCCTTTTCAATATGTCCTGTCCCTTACAGAATCTATTATTCTGGACAAAATGATCAGAAAGTTGTGTTTTGAAGTGTGGACTGTTTGTTCCTCACCACAGTTGTTCAGGACTCGTCCTGGCTTGCTCATGTGATCCTGTGCCCAGAGACCAGCTGCAGTTTCAAAGTGGATTTGCTGTGCAGCAGTAGAAATCTCTTGGAAAATAGGAAATCTGATATATTAGTTTGTATCAAACCATGAGGACTATTATTCATGCTGTTCCTGGTCTTCATCACTGTGCCTGTCAGCCTGATATCCTTTCTAATCAGCTGGGTAGACAGGGTTTAAAGCCTCAGGCGTGTATATGAAGCGGAGAAAGAAGCAGCACTCCAAGGCTGCCTGGCAAAAGGAGCCTTCTCTTGTCAATGGGAACAAAAAGAGAAGGATGGAGGTCACATTGAATTTTTTCTTATTTTATTGTGGGGTTGGGGGGGTGTGTTGGCTGGTTCTTTGTGGGGTTTTTTTGTTTTTGTTTTTGTTTTTTGGGTTTTTTTTGAGGGGGATGGAGGGGCAGAAAGGCTGTGGTGTAGCCTTTGCCTGTCTTTGATTTGGACTAAGAAAGCACTGCAAACCTGTTAATGTACCTCTGTGTCCTAAACTGCAACAGCAAACTGAGATAGCACTAAGCCTGACCCTGGGGACTGCTCATGTGGGACTGCTGTCACCCGGGTCCATTTCTTAGAAACACTTTTAGTAAGTGTGATTAATGTAGCCAATCTCTTGATGATCTGTGCCGGTGGATTCTTTTTTTTAAGTTTTGCTAACCACAAAATCTGCCAGTCACCACCAAAGCATATTAAATGCTCTGAAAGAGAGAAAAATATATGCCAGATTATAAAGGTAACATGTTGAATATGCAGGTAACTGGGAATACTGGAACTATTCCTGAAAATACTTATGCATATACTTAACCTTAAGCATACTCATAATTCTATTAATTTCAGTGGGACTATATATATTTCTAAGGTGAACCACCTGTGTGTTTGAGAAGACAAAGCCATTAAGCTTCTCTGCATGCAGAATTTGATCCTGTGACTAAGTCTTTGTGTATCATGCTGTAAATTTACCCTGAAGCTTGCCATAAAGTCAGTGCTTTTAAAGAGTATATTTGAAGAGCTCCAGTAGAGTCTCAAGGCAGTTATAATAGTGTGTATTTGATTTACAGCATGCCATTGAATTAGGAGGGTATTTGAAAGACGATTTATGTTAAAATAATGTAGACAGTGATTTAGAGCATGGATTGTGGCCTTAAGCAAGGCAAAACAGAAGAGTTTATTGCAGCAAACAGCTCATTGCCTTCTGCGGAAAAAACACTGAAGTAGAAAATTTGGAGATTGTCATCTTGGCTGAGTATATCTGTTAACTAAAAATACCGGTCACACATGGCTTTTCAAAGTACAGAGGACTTTCAACAACATTTTGTGTAACCAGCGCTGGATAGAATTATCAATGAGCTGGAACAGTGATTTGGAAAGGAGAACCGTGGAATCAATAAACCAGCTGGGACAACGAATCCAAGAAATATACATTTCTTGGAAAACGACAAAGCATTTTGGCAATAAGTGCTACAAAAGAAAGTCGATCTGAGAATTTTGCCAAATTCCTCAACAATACTGAGATGTCTCCTGAACAGACACATGCCTTGACCTGATTAGTAAACATTTGGGTTTTATACAAAAATCTAGAAATTAAATCTTAAAATAATAATTTCAAATATTTTTTATAACTCTCTCAATTGCTCTCAGTATTGTTTTCCTAATTTCTTACTGGAAGCTTAAAATGCGAGGCCCAAATATCAGCTGGCATAAATTACCTGACTTTTATGAAGATGGGTTGGTATAAATGATATGGGGCTTAATCTGTCTCCTTCAACATGTCTACACTCTGCCTTTAATTAGTGTGTAATTTTGGATTTAAGTGGATTTTAATACACAAGAGGCTGCTCTGAAAAATGAAAACTTATTTTGAACAAAACTTTATGTACACTTGTGAAGTGAAAAGGATGAGCACCCCTCAGTCTGGACTTGCCCTGGGGACAGGGGAAGACCACAGTGACTCATTTGGTGGCCAAGCCCTCTGAGCGAGCACAGGGCGCTTCCTGTCGCTGCCCCAAGGAACGCGGGCAGAAACGGTGGGACCCCTACAGCCTTTTGGTTTGGATTGCTCTCTGTAATTCTGATACAAACTGCTGGTTAGGGGATTGCCAAGTTTATCAGCTGAATTTTCAGGTTCTGGTTTTGGTTTCTTTTTTCAATGCTAACACTTGGAAAACAAACCAGTAATGATCCTCTGTGGGCTGCAGTTCCCTGCTGAGGGAATCTAGTCAGGCTGCTTCATCCATGAAAAAGATCATATTCATTCTTACAGCCTGAAGGCCCTGGGTAAAACTTTCCCAGATTCACTGGGAGAGGCAGCACTGCTTTCTGTACCAGCAGCCTGATGGGTGAAGTTACTCCCCAGGATACAGCGGATAAAAACTGATATGGGACAAATGCCGAGGACAGAAAGGTCTGTGCAGTGAAACGATGCATGAAATATTAAGAGGGCAGTGTTTGGCAGCTTCATTAGGCGGCCAGGGAAAGCATTCTGCACACCAAGAAAGGATGAAGGCAACTGTGTCTTGGAAACTTGACAAAGAGATCTTTGTGTTCTCCTCTCTTGTTTGGTTTAACATCGTCACACTCCCCTCTCTTCCGGGAAAATGCTCTCAGCCACAGCAGAGGAGCCTGTGTTTGTGTTTGGGTGGATGTGCAGGTTTCCCTCCATCCCCTACCTCTGACACACTGCATCAGAATCCTGCTGGATCCACATGGATTCACACAAACTATGGGAGTGGACAGAGGGAGCTCTCCTGCTCTTGTTTGAGGCAGGCTGTATATTCAGCCAAACATTTCAAGATCAATTATTCTCAAATTTGAGTTTATATACAAGCTAGTGAATGAAAGGTTTTGAAAACTCAGAAGATCTTTTTTTAATGGGAAAACACAACTTTATCTCAGTGCTCAAGGGATGATGCATGCCTCAGTCCAACATGGAGACAGTTGATGGCAAGAGCACAAATGATGGAGCTCATAAATAAGGGGCAGCAGAGCTGTTCAGAGTGCTGGAAATTGAAGAAAATTAACTTCCTGCAAAAAGAAGAATTTTGAAAACATAATGTGGAAGAAAAAAGTAGTCCAAAGAAAATTATTTTGATGATATTTGGGAAAATTGAATAGACAAAGTTGAACTGAGTGTAGTCAGATCACAATTCCTTTTTTGGACATGAAAATTTGAAAATTTCAAAACCATTTAGTAATATAAACTTTTTACCCCAAATATTGAGAAAATGTTATTTGAAACATAGAATGCTAATTAACATTCTCAGTGTACTTTATTAACATTATAGACAGAAAAAAAATTATAAATTGTAACTATTTCATAGACACAGATATGAATAGGCAGCAAAATCTAAAGAGCTAAAGACAGAGAAAACCATTTTTAATGTTACATGTAAATTTTTAATGTTTAATGTAAATTAATCATAACGCACTGAAGATATTTTTCTATTTCTGTTGAAGCAGAAGTAGGAAAAAGCATAGCTGCTGCTTGTCACAGAAAGCATCCTGCATTATATGGAAACAAGAAAGTGCAACTTCTTTCGTCAGAGGGCTTTAAGAAAATTTCCACACTAGTATTCATCCTTTAGGCCCCTTTGTCTCTTTCTCAGGCACCTGTTAGTTAGCTCCTTTATGGTTCTGCAGAGGTAAATCCCCTGTGTTAGAAGGAGAAGACAGCAAAGGAAGCAAGGCAGCAGAGTGACCTTGCAGGGCACAGCTCAACCAGTGCTTGCCCCAGTTGTTTAGGATCCTACTTGATTTGCAATCCAGCTGCAGGAGAGATGTTTTCAATACAGCTTCTTCTAAAGCTCTGAGAAGATTGTCGATTTCAATTTTATGCTATCAAGAATAGTATTCTCTGTTGGCAGACATTTTCATGGTCTGGTTCTAGAAATGCTTTCTCTTGGATGCGTAACTGTGAAGAGCCAGCAGGAAACAGGGATCCCTTGCTTGTGCCTAGTTAAAGTGCAGGATGAGTTCAGCAAAAGAGCAGCTATAGAAGCAGAACTGCCATACTTCAGGAATTATTTTGAGTGGTACAGATCTCCTGTGCAGCTGAACACAACAGCTGGGCTGGAGGGATGGATGCTGGTTTGCTGCCCGCATTAAAGGTGGTTTGTGCTGATTCTCCTTTTGCAGGGAGTGAAAGCCTGCAAGTGTTTGGTTTCAAAAGTGCAGTGAGGTTTCTCTCTCTATTTCTGAATGTGTCCAAAACAAAATAGGTAAGACAAACATCTTTATTGGCAGTGGATGACTGTTCCTCTGCCATTTGTATGATGAAAGGAGATTTATGTCATGGGTAATGCCCAGATTTGTTGAAAATATTGGTTAACTTCCTCAGCAGGTCAGAAATCATCTTACAATAAAACACAGAATGTTATTACTTCTCTGGGTTGCTTCTGTTACAAACTGATGACTGCATGATGAGAAAGTTAAATTTTTCAGTGATAACATTTAACAGAGGCAGTCTCAGGAAAACAGAAGAGGCAATTGCAAGCATTTGGGTAAGTGCAGGGGCACTGCACTTAGACTGTTTCAAGAATCCCTTACTGTATCAATCATAAAAACAATCTCTATGACATGAGAAGATTGATAACATACTCTGTAGTACCTGATTTTCATTCAGTCTGTAGATTACAAAGGTGAAAATAAGTTGCATCACATCAGAATCACAATATGTCATGTCTCCAGGCTAAACTACAAGTCTTTTAAGGAGGTTCTTTAGTTCAAAACAAGTTTTCTTTACTTAACTAATGCCTAGAAATATCCTATAGTTATACTGTGGAAAGGAGTTCTTTCTTCTCTCATCTTTTATTTAAGCGTATGGAATGCTTGATTATACCTCATTGTCATCCCAAGTTTATGCACTGAAGAAAGAAACTTCTTTTGCAAGATTCTGACTGTATTTTGTAACACATTAGAGGAGCTCTCATATGGATTACATCTCCTGAGTCTGCTGGTGCCTGACATATGTTCTGTGAAAAAGAAAAATGATGTATTGTTCTGTGAAACTATTCCCTGTGTCTTCCCAGTTGCCAAGTTTACTGTACATTATGTGAGGGAAGAAATGTCCAGAATATTTCAGGAAAAGTGGAACAAACAAATGCAGTTGATTGTGACAGCAATGAATATACTTGTAAGTGTAAATGCTGGTATCAGGAATATTCTTTAAGCTTTTTGAAATGCTTTCACTTGGCATATTTCAGATTTCCTGGTTGGTACCCTGTAGAACAGGCCCAGCCCTGTTTATATATATAAATTCAGTGTTATTAAGCAATACTAGGTGTGATGAGCAAACCATGAAACAGATAACAGCTTTCACAATGCTTTTAGAAATGCACATCAATGATGCTTTGCCATAAAAACCTGCATACAAAATACCACATTTAACAGTTGGCATTAAAGAAACATAGGAGATAATAGAGCAGAAAGAACATATCCTTAGACTAATTTATAGAGTGCAATTACATTTTAATGTGTAAAAGATCCTTGAATGAGGAATTTTAGCTTTGTTTTCTCAGAAGATTGCATGAGAAATTTAAAAAAAAAGATTATCCTCGGAAATGAGGATTTCAAGACTATTATATTTCAATATAGCCCTTCAGATCTCATATGTTGCCTCTGATGCTGTTAGAATAGAAACAGGCAGAGATTATTTACTTCAAGAAGTGGAGGTGATAAGGATGTGGTGATCTCCTACTTTAGGGTCAACACCAAATTCAGACTAAAGGTGATGATGCCCTCTTACCCGGTGTCTTGAGGCCTCAGGCTCAGTCCCCCTGTGTCCACCCAAACTGTCTGGCTGACTGCAGTTCACCACAGCTCCAAGCTGCATTTCCCACTCACTCTGTAGTGTGCATGATGAGGTTTCTCTTTGGCATCACATGTGTTTGCAGGGATATTTGGAGTCTACACATGTCGTGGGCATGGAGATGAATTTTGATTTAGTCCTATTTTGAGTGCTTGTTTATCACAGGCCTGGCATTCACAGAGATTTCAAATGCCCTGTCCACTAGAACCGTGACAGGATCATGCACAACCAGTCCAGGAGGTTTTGGAAGCGTACTGAGGACATTTTGTTGTAGCAGGTGATGACTAAAAGGATTGCTGGACCCATATCACACAAAGAAGGAAGAACTGGTTGGAAAGGTGAAGGTCAAGGGCGGCCTTGGCTGCAAAAACCATGAGACTTGGCAAATCCCCATGTAAGACAGACTTGGAGGAGTAAGGGGCCCAGGAGAGGGAGTCAGTCTTCAAGGACAACTCCTCAGGGCATAAGAGTTGCAACACATGGAAAGCAAAGCAAGAGAAACAGAGTAAAGCAAGAGGACAAGCCTGAGTGGGGAGCGGGCTCCTGACCCAGCTCAGATGCACACAGGGAGCACACTGAAGGGGGAAGCAGAGATGGCAGCCCAGGGTATTCAGAGACACTTCTTGAGCATAGAGAAAGAACTGCAAAATCCAAAGCTCAAGCTGAGTTGAAATTAGCAAATGATGTAATGGGTATAAGGGGGCTTCGAGTGTTTATGTGCCTGGAAAGAGTGGCCAGTGTCAGCCTGGGCCCAGTGGCCACACAGCAAGTCTGCTGTGATGAGGCAGGTTCAAGGTCAAGGCAGGGAATCGAGCCAGCAGGTCAGGATTGGGGGTAGGAGCCTGGGCACTGACACAGCTGCAGCACAGCTGTAGTGTCGCTCAGGCAGAGGCCAGGGGAAGAGCCTCAGCCTGAAAGCAGCTCCCAGGGGATGGAGAGGCAGGCAGGCCTTTGCTGAGGTTGTTTCTAGCTTTATTCCCAACAAATAGCTCAGATCAGCAAAAAGGCTGACATTGAACTCAGTCAAATAAACTCCTGAACCAACTAAAATCCTGGCAGGGGGAGTTGAATCTCGTGCACTAGGGGCTGGGGATATGCTGTGCAGAAATCAGAACTGCAGAATAAAACCTGGGGGACCTGCTGGACAAGGAGCTGCCTGGGGGTCAGCAATGTGCTCTTATGGCAAAGGGAGGCTGACAGCACTCCAAACTCTGAGCAAACAGCAGGCAGCCTCTGAAGGGGAGGCATTAGTCCCTCTCTTTGTTTACTCTGCCTCATTTTGGGCTCCCCATCACAAGAAAATGAAACTCTAATGCTGGGCCAGTGGTGGTCTGCCAGGATATTGTGTGGCTGGAGGTTCTGAGAGAGGGAGGAGCAGCTGAGAGAGCTGTGCTTGTTCAGCCCTGAGAGGTGGCTTAAGGGAGAACGCCCCTGGTGTATGCAGCTACTGAGGGGGCTGAGGAGAAGATGGAGCCCAACTTTTCTCAGAGGTGGACAGAGGCAGTAAAGATGTGTTGAAACATGAGAAATTTTTACTTGACACAGTAATTTTCATTTTTGCTGAAAGGGTGGTGAATCACTGGAGCGAGGAGGATGCCCAGGGAGGCTGCAGCATCCCCCAGCCTTGGAGGTGCTCCAAACCAACCTGCATGAGGCCCCAAGCAGCCTCTCTGAGCAGGAACCAGAGGGGAGGGGACCATCCCACAAGTGGGATTTCACATGGCAGCAAGGTGCTTTGGTGTGGTGTTAAAATGCAAGTCTTAGGACAGAGGTTTGTACTTAGCAACACTTCTAATTCTCAGGAACACGTACACATTCTTCTGCTCCAACAGCTGCTAATAATAGAGTATGAAGCAATATGACTTTCTAATGGAACTGTTGAGAAGAGCAACAGATGGAAAATTCTGTGCAAAATAAGTCATATCAATATGATTTAATTTTTGTGTTTGCCTAGAACTCTGACAACAAAATGGTCTGATTCTGTGGCAGAGGTACAGCAACATTTGAGACCTGCCCCGAGCCCTGTTCCCTTCCCTTTGAGGAGCAAAGCCCTGAGATAAAGCCACAGGCTGGCTGCTGTCACATTTCTGACCTCTCTCAGGCACAACCTCTCAAATGCCAAACAGTACGGTGTTCCTCCCACTCTTCTGCTCCTAAACCGAATCTACAGCTCCAGTGGTTAGGGTAGGCAGGGACTAACTGCAGGAAATAAAGCTGTCAGCTCTGTTAAGGGCTGTACTGGCCCAAGGACAGCCCACTGGCCTTGCTTTTCTGGGGATGTCACTTCCTTCTTCTGATCTCAGTTTACCTAGCTGTTAAACTCAGAAATTTCTTCAGTAAGCATACTACTAAATATGGAAGTTTATTCTATTAGTTAATTACTGGGAATACACTCCCATCTCCTGTGCTTAGAACATCCCATCCTCTTTGCATCTTTGATATCTGATGCAGTGGTGAGTCAAAAATGGTAAATGCATATAGGGACCCTAACCCATCTGCCTGAAGTATTTGGAGCTGTTCAGCACAATGGCAACTGGGTCTGTTGTCCTTTACCTCTGAATAAAGAATCCTGCAAAGATGTATTTGATATTTCAGTGATTTACCTGTGATCCAGTTGCATAACAAAGTGCTAAAACAAACAGCAGTGGAGGAAGTCTTCCTTAAATACCTGCCATATACCTACATTAGGACTCATACATTACACAGGGATATAGTTTTTCCTTCATAGAAGATACAGTTTTTCCTTTATAGAAAAGAAAAATTAATTAATTTTGTTAGAGGAAATTTACTTATTCCTAAGAAGAAAGGTTGGCATTGCTGAATTACCTTTTGGAATTAATTATGAGCAAAGCACCCTCAACAGAACATGAGGACAAATCACTGGCCAAAGAACATGGTACTGGGAGCTCCCATTAGGTCACCCATAACATTAGAAGAGGATTAGGGATATTCTGCAGGATTTTTTGATGGAGGAAACCATACAGTGATTTTTAATCTTTTAATGCAAGTAAATATAAAATAAACTCTCTCTATTGGCTGTTAGTAAATTACACACTGTCTGTAGAGCTGAGAGATTGGGTTTTTTATAACTACTTTTCATATAAAACATCTGTCAGTATATACTCTTTTATATGTATGCTAGTGCATAAATAGGGTCTTAATCCATGACAAGTAAATAGCTGGAAACTGTTCTTTTTAATATTTAGGATTCCATGATTTACTGCTTGAATTTTTTTGGTAGACACAGCAGACAGTTTCTAAAGCAGATAGTTTTTAACACATCTTCATTTTAATAAAGTTCAGTTTCTAATTTTACGTACATTTGGCCTTACCGCAATAAATCCACATTCAGAAGATTACAGGAGTATGAAATTTTTATGTCTGATAACAAAAATCAGTTTCATACTGCTTTGAATAAAACTTTTAAAAAAAATATCCATCATAGTTTTAATGAGTACCAGATTCATCAGGTAGCCTGCAACCTGCAGCATTTAAAATATACATTTGAGAAGTATGAGGAGTATATTCTTGCCTAAAGAGAAGAACCAAATTTATTCAGCAAGAAAGAGTTCAATCTGGTAAGAAACTTTTACTTGCAAATGACTTGAATGAGTGATTTCCTTCTCCTGAATCCATGCATATTGAAAGATGCTGCCTGACCCTGCTGCTTCTCTAAAAAACTCTTCCTTAAGCAAACTGTCTGCTGGGCTGAAAAAAAATCTCCACAATAATCACTAAGTGTGGGAAAGAGTTGGGTATAATCCCTTAATATTGCCATCAGTATTTCTTGAAACTTTCTAGGATTTTTTTTTTTTTTTNTTATTTCTCTGAAGTTCCTAACAAGGAGGCTGGCTGCAAGGTGTCTGATCTAAACTGGAACTGGGCAAAGACACCCTTTATTTTCAAACACTCCTATGAATAATCAGCACCCACTGGAAAGCACTTGATATTTGCTGGCTGAAGGCTGGATTTGGGCAGCAGACCTGAAAGGTGGCTTATTCTGTTATAATACTGTTAGATTCTGCCAGCTGTCACATCTGAATAAATTAGAAAGCCACACAAATTTTCTAAATTGTCTATGAATTGAAGTTAATATGCATAGAAGTATTACTTATATTTAATTTCTAAATTAATTTGCATCTAAACAACTGATAAAGCATCCAGACTGCATAGGTAAAGCAAATGTCTGGTTAAACTTTACAAAGGCTGGTAAATATTTACTAAATGCATACTTCACATCTTCTGTAGATTATGATGCAAATCTATCTAACAAACAAAAGGTATTATGGATCAGACTGCAAAGATTTGCAAATACTACCAGTAAAGCAAATGCTGAGTTAATACAGCCACATCATAAACATTTAAGTTTTTTAGTGTCTTATCTCTCAAAGCTCTGTAGTTTGAAGTTATGTTTATGTCCTTCATTAAACTTGTAATTAAAGCTGACCTGGTTCAGAAGACCTGCTATCTCACTCCTGTTGGGGGAACACATTGATTAGAAAACCAGGGAGACCTCATTTCCATCCAAGCAGTGATCTCAGCCCAGGAGCCCACTGTTTAATTATTGAGTGTGTTTACTGGGTGTGTGAATTTGGGCAGATCAGCCCTTGCACACAGCCTGGCTGCAAGGACAATGACAGCTGGTGGAATGCAGCATCCCTGAACCTGATGATAATGTAGCATCTCATGAAAGACCTTACCCAGCCAGGAGGAGGTGTCACTTTGGGTCGTGTCCACCTTAAATCATCATCTGTTCTTGAGCAGGAAAACTTAGAGCCCTTTACAGTGCATTTTTGAATAAATATCATTGAAAGGTTAAAAAAGATGTTTGTATGATCATGCAAGGAGCCAATAAAAATGTGGAATACTTGTAGACATGTATATTCTATATATATGTATTCAGTAAATAAACTCAACAGACTTCTTGAAAGAGATCTATTTCAAATCTTGAAAGAGGGGATCTTTAAAGAAACTGAATGATGAAACCACATAATGTAGGTATGTGGTGTTTTTTTAAAGGACAGTATTTTAAGTATTGTCTCATGACAATAATATGGCTAAGAATTTTAATGGGGAAATTGATGTTCGTGAATTTGGTAGTTTGTTAAACACTGCATAGGGGAGATGACTTAGTCACTCATTTACAACTTGGGATGGGTGTGTGTAAGACTCAAACAAGGCAACAAAAACCTCAAACCTCCAACCCCAATAAAATGGGGCTGAGAGCAAACTCTCATAGTAAGGGATGCTTTTCAAGTCTGTGAAGTCTGACAAGGTGATTATGTTGTTAGGAGATGTACTGACAGCTGCAGAGATAACATAAACCTACTGTAACTTATCTGAAGGAACAAGGACTAAAACAGACCCAAGCACACTTGGGGGTGATTGAAGAAGTAATTATTGGAACAAGGTATAAACTGCAGATCATATCAAAGTATTCTAAAAGATATTTATTATGCCCATAGAGTAGGAAACTTCATCGTTTTTGATTTTGCCATTTTTGGCAAACCCGTTGGTGTTCCCAGGGGAGAACATCTCTTTCAGGAAGCTCTGCTAACAATGTTCTGCAGGAAATCCCTTAATGGGTCTCAGCAGCACTTAAGAGGAAGATCCCTTTATTAGCAGTATGCTTTACTATTAAATGAATTGTACCTGGCTAGTGAGGAACTCTGTGATACTTAAGATTCCTTAATTGATAATATGGATGCTGCAGCTTATGGTGATGATGAGGGTTTTCTACCTGTCAAAGCTTTGCTGGAGTTATTTGGGATGGGAGATCCACAGCTGGATTCAGTCAGTGATCCCTAAACCCTGTTATTTCATAGGGTGGCATTTGTGTGTAGGGTAAATTCGGTTTCCTGTGCTCCCTGTGAATCTCCCTGCACAAAGCATGGGTGCTTGCAGTCCGCATTAGGAGGATTCAAATTCCCCCAGGCTAAATACTGAACAGAATAGTTTTTTTCTTTAGAGGTTTTGTGCTTTTGCCTTCCCTCTGTTCCTTTTATGCCTTCCATGCTAAAAGAAAATCACTACAT
Organism: Cisticola juncidis; assembly: GCA_013400215.1. Taxonomy (NCBI): domain Eukaryota; kingdom Metazoa; phylum Chordata; class Aves; order Passeriformes; family Cisticolidae; genus Cisticola; species Cisticola juncidis. The sequence goes on from VXBR01000779.1 coordinate 6,056,034, forward strand.
GTGTGAATGCAGTGGTATCAACTTTAAAAAAGTAATTGTGTTCTCATGGAACTTCTCTTCCTTGCTCCACTGTTTCCAAGTGACATGATGTGTGGCCATTTTCTGTCTGTTTCTCATCTCCCTTTTGGAGATCTTAACCCTGCTTTGCACCACTTTTATAGACCCAAACCCACATGGTTTAGATTTGGCAGAGAGTGGCAGATTGCTAGCAGAAAGGATGTGCTGCTTGTTTTGGCATATTGCTTGGTGTTTTTCATCTACATCTCCTGTTGTGTCCATACTGAGCTTGGTTGTAAACTGAAAACTATGCTCTGTGGTTTTTTTGGCTGGTAACAAATCTCATGAGGTTTGGGAATCTCCGGAGGCTTAGTAAGACCAAGTGCAAGGTGCTGCTGGAGTGAATCCAGAAGGGGCCACCCAGTTGATCAGAGGGATGGAGCATCTCTCCTGTGAGCAAAGGCTGAGAGAATTTGGTTTGTTCACCTGGAGAAGAGAAGGCTTTGGGGTGACCTAATTTCAGCCTTCCAGTACCTGAAAGGAGCCTACAAAAAACATGGACAGGAACATTTTACAGGAGCAGGTAGTGACAGGGCAAGGGGTAATGGCTTCAAAATGAAAGACAGTAGGTTTAGATTACGTATTACAAATAAATAATTTGCTCTGAGGGTGGTGAGGCCCTGGCACAGCTTGCACAGAGAAGCTGTGCATGCCCCATCCCTGGAAGTGTTCAAGTCCACGCTGGATGGGGCTCTGAGCAAGCTGGTCTAGAGGAAGGTGTCCCTGCCCAAGGCAGGGGACTTGGAACTAGATGATCTTTAAGGTTCCTTCCAACGCAGGCCATTCCATGACCCTTGAGATGGAGCTGCCCTGATGACACTTCCATTCTTCTCTTACCTGATTCAGATGAAGTAGACTTTTGGATATTTTTTTCATTTGGCCTCTTACTCCAAAGCATCAATAAATATGGGAGAAAATTAAGGCTTGTAAGTCCAGTTCAATTTATACAAGACCTCTTTTACTTCCATTACATAAGAGCTGAATTGTGTAAGTATCTGTATCAGTTTTAAAGCTCCTTTCCATTATTAGACTGGTAAAAAGATGACTAATGAATGTTCAACACTGGTAAACTACAATGGAAGATTGAGTAGGAATCTCCATCTCTAAGTTACCTGTTTTTCAGTTGCTCCTATCTACAAAACAAATGTTCATCTCCCCCACCTCCAGCAAATCCTCTTATATCAGTTCCTAAGATAATCTTTTAGATTTAATTTAGGTCGAGCTCAGCCATTTTCATGTTATGCAAAACATAAAGAAAAAGGCTTTGTGTCTCCTGGATTATGTGGAACAGCTGATTCTGAAAAGTCTGAGTATCAGTTGCTTCATGGCTTTGATTTGGAATGGAAAACCAAAGAGTAAAGAAAATTAAACTACACTCACAGCTTCAGAATAAAGTAATCCATTTTCAGCGTATCTAGAGATTTTGCTTTCAGTTTTTCCTTCCTCATTGGCTTTCTTCCAAGGAAAAGCTGAAACCAGGGCAGTAGCAAGAGGTGGTTTCGAACACCAACACCTTTCCTAAAACATCATCTTTCATTAAAAGCTGCAGTGGTTGCAAAACAGTCTTGAAAACATGAACTAAGTGTAACCTGGGCAGAGATGTCTGCTTAAGCTTTCATGGAGTCTGAAATAATAGCTCTGAGAGATGTGAGCCTCATCTCAACAGGGTGTTCTCTCACATGCCTTCTACTTTAAATTTGAACTTTCTCTACTCTTCCTGCTCTTCTAGGCAGGCAGGGTTTAGTCACTGCATGCAGTCAATTTACTCCAGTGACAAGGCATGTATTTACTTTAGGAAAGAAACCCTACCTATTTTTTCTCCAATTACGACAAAATGAAATCTAAGGGACCCAGTGGTCCTATCTGCCAAGACAGCTCCTAGTCCAAGAGTGGCTGGAATTGCATGGCAGATCAGCTTGACAAGCCGCCAGACTATCTTCAGTCTGCAAAAGTGGCAGGCATCAGCAGCTGAAGAGAAGTGAGAAATAAATGCACACTAGGCTTATAAAATATTTATTGTAATTCAAAATACAGATTTACTGAAATCCTGGTGTGTTTTTTGTTTTTTGGGGGGAGGGGGGTGTGTTGGGGATTTTTTGGATTTTTTGCTTTCTTGTACACCTCAGATGGAAATTTTCCACAAGTAAAATGTCTCAATATTTGGATAATCATCCAATTCAAGTTCAGGCTTGTTAAAGTGTTGGTAAATTTTTTGCAGAAGAGACTGTCAAGTTCTGTGTGCTTTACAGTAGGTCTGGGGGGAGGGCAGAAGGGAGGGCAGGCAGAAGGACAGAGGTACAGACATGACTGTGGTTGTGCCTCATCCTTCCCCATGTACTTCTTCTCCTGTACCCAGCTTAACCAGGTGCTGCTGGAGCCCTTTTGGTTCTGTAACACCCTGGGTGCTGGATGCCTCGCTCTTCTCATCCCCTTGCTCAAACAGACATGGGCATTGCTCCCTTCTCTCCTGGCCCTTTAGTCCAGGCTGATGCCACCAGAGAAGTTAAATCTTACACTGAGTGAATTAAGGCTGCCTGCTGTGAGGGCCTCTCACGGTGTACAAAAATTCACATTTCACTTTTTTTTTCCTAAAAAACCCCTGAACTACATGAAGTGCGCGGTTACATGTTAAGGATATAAAGCCCCAAGCAATTTCATTTACTTCAGTGGGAGCTGCAAATACTTGCTGCTAAAACATAGCCAAAAATTACCGCAGGATGAGGACTGGGAAAGTAAGTACTTGAAACCCAAGAAAATCCCCAAGCTAAGGTTACTGCTGCAACATTCAGTTCTTTTTGTTGCACATCTATACATTTTATTATTAGTTAATCTATGTCCTGTGTGGTGTGTAGGATGTGCAATGAAGCCAAAACAATATTGGTTTGGAGAAGTTAATATTTGTAATTTCCTGACTTTTGAGTATTTGATTTTTCAGCCCCAGTAATGCACTAACACTGTTTTATGTGTTTAATATATAATTGGCTTGAATTTTTTTCATCTTTTCAGCAGTTGATACGATGATTAGTTTCTGGAGGAAGAGTGAAAAGAATGACGTTTTTTCTTTGGCTCAGTACCACAGAATCTATTTTACGCACTTTATGCAGTTTTTCATTGGAGTGTTACTATGTTGGTGAGGGAAACTTGGTGTAGGTGGGAACTTGGCTGCTCAGTGCCTCTCAGATGAATGAGGCTTGGAAGCCTCTCAAGGACGGTGTTATTTTTATTTCACTTCCAAACTCGAGGGAAGCGCTTGAAGATTGAAAGCTTTTTATGCGTGTTTACAGGACGGTGGGTTTGCTCCA